>QRFJ01001485.1:420698-490370 GCA_006176705.1 Cocos nucifera | reverse complement strand
CAACTAGTCATGCATCTTATAAAACTTAGATCTAAATTATTTAATTTTAATTTTTTTAATTTTAGATCTAATCATATCTCATGTGACATCTAAAATTACCTAATTATTAGATCAAAATTAAATTAAAATTAGATCTAAATAATTTATGAGAACCTGGCTCTGATACTAGTTGAAGAGAAAATCTAGTTTTCTGGATCAGGTTCGTTCAGATCTGAATGGATCAAGAGAGATATTTCAAATTTTTTTTTTTAAATCTAGATTAAATTTGAGATATTTTATATTTAATTTTGTAGATATAATAAAATAAAATAAAAATAAATTAAATCTGATTTAATTTTGTACCTTTTGTTGGGTAATCAGATTACGATGCGATGATCCTGCTGATTGCCTGAGATTCTGGATCTAGCCATGCAAGTGCCTGACCTCTACCAATATCTACTCGAACTGGATCTAGAGATCTTCTTCTTCTTTATCATCTCTCCAAATAATAGATCTAGATCTGATTTGGAGGATCTTCAAAACTCTTTTTGAAGATCTAGAATCATCTCTTGCAGCAGTGCTGCCTTTTTCCTTTCTCGTCACCTTTCTCTTGCCTGGATCGCACCAAACTGGAGCCCAAATCCCTTTGGGTGTGGAGAGGAGAGAGAGGACCTAAAGATAGCATGGAGGAGGGAAAGGGGCAGCCTTGTGGTGAGGGCTATGGGAGAGATTTTTTTTTGAAAGTTAGGCACAAATAGGATTTTTATAGACCTTGCTGCACCATGCAATGCCACATCATCCCGACCAATCACGTCACTTCGTGCAATCAGATCTAAATTCTATTAGTGGGATAACATCACCTGATCCAATCAAATAAGAGCCCCTCTTAATCATCCTTAGATGGTGCCTAAGACTGGTCAAAGTCTATTCCTTAGCGCCACCTAAGTAGAAACCCTAAAGTAATTGGAGTCCCATCTATATGGGACTCCAGGCACCTCTATCCATGGGCGCATGCCTTCCTAGGCATACACTCTTGGTCCACCTACTTTTTAGTAGGTTGATTGGTCCAAAATAAATCTCCTATGAGTACATGACACATGGGCAGATGTCTAAGTGTCAAAGGTCAACGTTTGACCAAAGTCAAAAGACAAGAATTGACAGGTGACAAAAAATGGCAGGTGTTATCTTCAATTTATCTCATAAATTAAAATAATTTTTTTTTGATCTGGACAAGCTCTAGTCAAACCAAGTAAAGATATCTGAGTGAGCACAAACACATTTGGCTCAGTCGAGACAACTTAAAAAGATAATTGAAGGAGAACATTAGGCTCAATCATATGCTAGCACGATTTTCTTGAACCTAATTAAATCTTATTCAAATCAATTGAACTAGATTAGTCCAATTGATGATATCTAGATTCAAATCTTTATTTGTGTGATCTAGTTAGATTCAGTTCTGTATGATAATGGGATATGTCGTGATCACTATCATCGTCATCATTGAAACACCTTCTGATGGATCAAAACTTTTTTGATTCATATAACTAGAATGATCGATCATCTAAATCATTCTAATTGCTCCCAAAATCCATTAGTGACACCTAGCAGTATATGATGGCAATCCATCAGAACTAAAAATGAACCTCTTGGTGCAGTTACCTGTGTGATTAAATTCTTCTATCTTGAGCCCCGATCAGATTAGGGTTAAGGTGAACTCGTCAAACCCTAATTTCCGTCATATGATTTAATCATTTGATTCAAGTCCGATGTGAAAACCTCAATAGAAACTCTTTCTATTATTTCACTCTGACATGGCCATGGGCTTATGGACTTGATTCTCATGATCATCATAGGGCTGCTCCTCATCTACCGAGGTAGATAGATTCCCTCTTGGTATAATCTAATTCCTACAATGAACATGCTATAGCTAACATACACCTCAGAATTCTGAATGGCTAGGAGATCGAGTCATGGTGTAGTCAAACTATAACACCCTTAAGGTGAACTGTCGATGCACCTCAGATCAAAGAACCAGACACACCACCGCAGGTTCGAGCCAGTCATTGACGAGAAGGTAGACTTTCTTATGACTGCTCGAGGTGGTCACGCTCAGTGCCCTCGTTCTCTAACGAGTATCTGTACTCTCACTCCGGTGTCTCTACACCGTAGACTCAAGACTCATCTACTATAAAGAAGCAATTATACACCAACCTTTCGGATCAATCACCATCCTCATGATGATCCTATGGTTGGGAGCATTTTATGAGTTAATAATGAAAATTCATATCTTAAATTTTCAACTCTTGAAAATAAGAATTATCATTACCATTAACTCAAGGGATGTATCACAGACACTAAACATACATTGTGATAGAAAATAATCTATTTTATTATTTATAATCAAAATTATAATTTTGCCTTTAGAAGTGTACAACAAGTGTCAACCAATTCTGACTTTTAGGGCACACATATCTAACATTAGATCCATAGAATAAAGCTTCATCCTAGACCAAACAGAAATCCTACATAGATCTATTCCCATAATTGGGGTTGACCCTTGCTGAGACTAAGTCAACTCCTACAGGGGAATGAGTTGACTCCTCTATGTGCTGACCATAGAATTCTAAAATACAGCTCTCTATTCTTTGAGACGAAGTCAACCCCTCTAAAATGGGGATTAGCTCTCTTGGATTCGAGTCGACTCATCTCAGAACCAAGTTGACTCTACTGAGTGCTGGCTCTTTTTAACCCTTTTGATTTTCTTAATCTTTTCTTCAAGACTTAGGAGCACCACACCAACCCTTACAGGATCCACTAATTAGCTATCTCCTTAATGGTGTCCTACCAATCGATCCTATGGAGGCTCAAAGGATCAAACACCATGCCCCTATGTACCTTTACTTAGAGGGAAGACATTATAAGAAGTCATTCTCACTACCTCTACTTTGATGCCTGTGACTGATTGACATGGACTATGTACTCTAGGCAATCACTTAGGAGACAGGACCCTCATCTATAAGAGAATTTGACAAGAGTACTACTAGCTAACTCTGCAATAGGATGTGGCTGATCTTATTCGAAAGTGCGAGCAATGCTAGAAGTATGCCAATATTCAACATAGGTCGGCAATCGAGCTTACTCCAATCACTGCTCCTTGGCTTTTTGTCATGTGTGGAATTAATATCCTCAGACTGTTCCCAAAGACAACTGGCCAGAGAAAGTTTTTGATTATTGTGATCGACTATTTCACCAAGTGGGTGGAAGCTGAACCCCTGGCTCAGATCATCGAGAAGAAGATTTAGAACTTCATTTTGAAGTCTATCATTTATTGTTTTGAACTATCTCAGGCCATCATCATCAATAACAGGCAATAGTTCAACTATCAAAAGTTCAAGAAATTATGCTTCAAACTATATATTGACCATAGGCTCACCTCAATTGGCTACCCTCAGTCAAATAGAGAAGCTAAGATGATGAATCAAATGATATTACAAGGATTGAAATCAAGACTCAGCCAAACCAAAGGGCTATGGGCTGAGAAACTCTATAATATGCTTTGGGCCTATTGAATGACTCCTTAGACCTCCAGTAGAGTGACCTCGTTCAACCTAATCTTTGATGTCGAAGCAGTCATCTCAATCGAGATTGGAATGCCGACAATTAGGGTGGAGAACTATAATGAACATGAGAATTTAGATCGGCTCTGAACAAATTTAGACTTGCTTGAAGAAATTAGGGAGTGAGCTTGGATCAGCATGGCATCGTATCAGCAATGAGTGGTCTGTTATCATAATGTATGGGTTTGTACAATAATATTTTGATCGAGAGACCTCATTCAAAGCCTACAGAGTAGGGCAAGCTAGACTCGAACTGGAAAGGACCTTATAGGATTATTGAAATCATCAAGCGTGGAGTATATAAGATTGAAACCCTTGATAGTGCTCCCATTTCTCAAATATGGAATGTCAAAAATTTGAGGATATACTATCAGTGAGTTATGAACCTCCTCATCTCATTGATAAAGACATCTTTCTTAAGCTCCATATTCACTTCTCATTAAAGTGAGAACATTTGACTATTTGTGAACAACACCACCAAGATCGACTAAGAATGATGACGACTATGAAGGAGCTAACCCTCTAGAGATCCCACCTCAAAGATAAAAGGGCTAACCCTCCAGGAACCCTACTTGGAAGATGAAGGGGATAAATCTCTTGAGACCCTACCTTGAAGATGAAGGGGCTAACTCTTTGGAAACCCTAGAGCCTAACCTTCCAGGGACCTCGCTTAGAAGATGAAGGGGCTAACCCTTTGGGGACTTGACTTGAAAGATGAAGGGGCTAACCCTCTGAGGACCCTACCTTGAAGATAAAGGGTCTAACCTTTCGAGAACCCCACTTGGCCACCTAACACTCCTTATCTATAGATAGGCTGAGATGAGCCTAATGATGATGACTTGGCAAAAATCACTATGACTTGATTTTGGATCAGCCTCAAATGACACCTCAAATATCTCCATAGGGATCAAATGAAGGGAATGACAATGGCTTCATAAGAACATCTCCATCAAACAACTTTAGGCTAGCTGCCTGATAAACATATGAATTAGGATACTAGAAGCACCCGATTTATTATAACTTGATCATTATTATTGAGAATTTGATGCTTATTAGTCTATTTTGTAGATAATTGGAGGTTTGGACTGATCAAGATTCAAATTGGTTTAAATCCAAAGAAATACTCAAGAACTAATGGGCTAAGTGCAACCATTTGAAGGATAAGTCACGATCAAGGGCTAGGAAGCAAATCCTCCTTATCTAACAGCCATCAAGGGAGGTGCCATTTATCTAAACACTAAGAAGAGGAAGAGAAGGACTCAAACACCTATTCCAAAAGTTCCTTACGCAATAACCTCTCCAAAAATCCTTTCTCATGTGCCTCACCTATTTCTTTCTCATGTGGGCCCCCAATCCCAAGTCTCTTAGTGCCTTCTAAAGTCTATCTGCCTTTTCACAAATTCGTTGTGCCTCCACAAGTTCATGCGGCCCCTTCTTGCATGCATCCCCATCTCTCACTTACCTTAACTTGCGCACCACCCTATCCTTTCTTAACTCCCTTCCAAGCAAACCTCAAGTCCTACCTTTCATGCAATTAATTCTCACTTCTCACCCCTCTCCATGCGCATCTTCTCTCAACCCAAGTCCTAATGCAACCCAAAACTTCTTTCCATCTCATGCATGCCCCTATTCCTTCTTTTCTTCACATGCAAAATCCTTCATATGTCCCCTCTTAAGTCACTCACCTAACCCTAGCACTACTTAAAGACTCCCTTTTTCAACAAAGATCTCTCATGCCACATATTTCTCACGCTATTCCCTCTCTCACGCTCACTCCCTCCATCTATAAATATGGTCTCTCCTCATTCAATTCCTAATGTCCCCCTCTCCTCTAAAAGCCTCAATGCCAAGCCCTGAAGCCACCAACCTCCTCTCCTCTCAATCCTCTCTTCCTCCTTTCTTCCTTCTTCCCTTCTTTCTCTCTTCATACCAAAACTCTCTTCTTCCTTCTTCCTTCACCTTTTCATCCAAGGAGTTTGGAGTTCCAAAAGATGAAGATGTTAGAAGCAAGTAAAATCAACACCATGAGCGGCTAAAACTCCTCCATCTCAGTGAGGAGATGACTTCTTTTGTAAATTAGATTTGCTTTTCCTTACTATATCTTTTATGTACTCTTTTACATGCAAAAAATAAAATAATATATTTTTTTCAATATATGCTTGTGCTTTTATTTGATGTGAATGATTAGATCATTAATCTAAACAATCTATCTCTTTTAGAGATATGTTATGATCCGAAGGATATAGTGCATGCTCATGAAAGAAATATGTTGTCTTTGTTGGAGATCTAATACCATTTTTTATGGTAGAAAGAAAGAAGAAATAAAAATAAGACACAATCAAATACATAGACTAGACCAAGGTCTAAGTAATAGAAAAAAAAGAAAAAATTTATAAGAGAAGATCACACCCTTAACTCTCATATACAAATTTCTCTCTTTCAACAAGAAACACTCCCTAATAAAGCTCTTTATCTTTCTAGAAGATCCTCTGAAGTGACCATTGTCTGTTGCCTCATAGTTTGCCTGAAGCATCCTGCTTCAGCTCTTTGTCTATGCCCTTCAAGGTCTGTTGCTATTGTAGAGCTCATATCTTAGGACTCTCTACCACTGCTGCTACCATGCCTGCTGAACACCACGCCCACAAGGCCTTTTTATAGGTCACGAAGTCCAATTTGAGTCCAAAATAGAGTCCTATTAAAGCTCTAAAACCTCCCAGGCCATTAGATCACTCTCGTATGCTTCTGTCATTGTCAAATTATGCAAAAGGCCTGTGAGCCATGTGAAAAAGCTCCCTGCACCACTTCGGTCCATAGCAACCATGTGGACCACATCATCCCGAGTGGTCCATGGTAAACCGTGACCAATTTCGTGTGTAGGGCACATCGCATGGGCACTGCATGAGTGTGTGAGTGTCCTGGGCCATGCGCCTACCTAGGCTGTGCCTGCATTGAGTCGGCACCCACTTGAGCCGCACCAATGCCTGCTGGGCCTCATCCAGCTCATGGGCCCTGCACATGTGGGCCAGCCCAAGGCTTGCTCTGGGTCTTGGGTGTCTTCGTGGGTTTCTCCTCGCCACGGTTTTCACTATGGACTCCATGTAGGTCGAATTCAAGATATTTTTCTTAACAGTCTTAGGGTTTGATCTCTTACCACTTCTTTACAAAGTCTCTTGGGATAATCTATGCTCATAAAGGGATGAGCCATGATCCAAAGGATATGGCTCATGCTTAGACAGAGATAGATTATGTTGCCCAGAGGTAGCAACCTAGGAGGGGGGGTGAATTGGGTTCTTATAAAAATTTTATCCAACTTTATTTTTCAAACAAATATGTGCACTTAATTATGCCAACTCAAGTGTTGGTAAAGCACATGCAATGGAGTAGTGGAAATAGGAAATAAAGTTTACAATTCAAGAATTAAAACTAAGCAAGAAAGAATTAAATGCAAGAAGGATAAGCTAGATAAAGCACAATACAAACACAGAAGAACTTTACAGTGGTTCGGTGCAATCCGCATCTATATCCACTTTCCAAGCTTTTTCTAAAATTTTTACTATAATCCACCCTTTATTATAGTGTGTTTATTTTTTCAGACTCACAAATAAATCTAGTTGATTTTTTCAGGAGCACCAATCAAAATCTTACACCAATAATTTTTCAAGATCACTATTAACTCAGTTGATTTTTTGGGCTCACCAAGCAAAACCTATAATGTCCAATTCCTAGCTTGAACGAGCCTTAACCCCAAGTTTCTTTTCCCCAAAGAAACTTGTAAAGAAATTAAAATTACAAATAAAAATTTTAGCATAAAATAAAAATAGAATTTAAGCTCTTTGATCCCAAAGAAGAAGTTGAATGTTTGGCTCTTTTGAAGCTTGAGCACTCTTCTTTGAGGCTTAAAAGGATGCTTGAAAAGTTGTAGAAGATAACTCTTGAATGCCCTTTAAAATCACTAAATAATCTCTCTCTTTTTTTCTTTTTTTGATGTGCAATGGAAACACTATTATTTGAAAATGATTTCTCTCTTAATTCCACTTCATCTCTCTTCTAAATTGATTCTCCATCTTTAAATATCTTTGGAGATGGTTGAAGAGTGAGTTCTAGCCATTGGAAGCTTTGAAATAGCCATTGGAACCAAAAATGAGCCATTGGAAAGCTTGCAAAAAAATTCCATTAAAGGCTGTCGCACATTTTGAGAAGTCCTAGTTTTTCTAGAAGAAATCTTGGTTTCACTATGAGAAGTCTTGAAAACTTTTGAGATGTCTCAGTCTCAGAACATAGAAATAAAATTTTTGTTTTCTGAAATGAAGAAGTATCAAGCTATTTTTGAGACGTCTCGAGCCTGTGCTAGGGTAATATGCAGGCAAGCCAAATAGCTTGATGAAGTCTCTAAATTTGCTGGAGAAGTCTCTAAATTTTCTAGAGAAGTCTTCAAAATTTTTAGCTTCATTTTTTTTCATTGTTTGACCTTCCAAACTTGAATTTCTTGGTCCCAATCTCTTCTAAATATAATTGCTTCATTCAATTTTATTTTCTCTTCTTTCAATCTTACTTTCTTCATACTAAGCCATGCAAACATGTGTGAATTTATTCTTTTTAAAGTATTTTAGCATGGCATCTTAAGAGGATTTATTCTTAAGATAAAATCTTTATTTTGGATATTTAAAAAATCCTATACATATTCTTAGAACACATGATTAGATATGTAATATATTCAAAATTTGGTAATCATCAAAATCAATCATAGGGTCAACAATCTTTTCCTTTTTGATGATTGCAAAACTTTGAGTATATGCTAAAAAAACTTATGTGAATCAAGATAAGAACAATGAATTAAACTTCATGAAAAAATTCTTAATGAGCCTTTAATTTATTGCACATTATTAGTATATACATATTTTATATACTCAACATACTTCTCTTCCTTTTTGGCAACATCAAAAAGCTCATGGAAAGAAATAAGAAGTCATTAAAATCAATATCAAAGCATTAAATTGAGAGATGTATTAAATTTATAAAATTAATTTAAATGAATCATCTTTCTTTTAAAAATTTATCGTTTGACTTAAAATAAGTTTTAAATATTTATTTTAATTTTAAAAATTAGCTTAAATTTAAATATCATATGCTCTCCACCTTTTTGAATGAATATGATCTTCAATAAGATTTTCAAATATATATATTTTTAAGTTTTAAGAGGAATAGAGTATTTTAAAAGATTTGAATACAAAATCAAGTATCATATGTACTTTAATATTTAATCTTTTTTCTTAAAAAAATTTAGTAAATTAAGTTTGAAAAAGATATGTATCAAAAATATCTCGAGCAAAGTAAAATAAATAATATCAAAGCAAAAGATAGTCATATTTTAAAATTCATTGCTTTGAGTAAAAATTACTTTAATATAAATAATTCATAAGAATTTTTCAATGCACATCAAAAATTTAGTATCAAATTCAAATTTTTAAATAAGTTTCAAAATTAAGTTTAAAAATTTATTTTTGAGAAAGAATATGTTATAAATTTAATTTAACTCCAATCATTTGCCAAGAATGATCATGCAAATCAAGTTTAAAAGATTGGCACATAAAAAGTTTAGTATTATATTTATAAATAAGTTTTAAAATTAGAAAAAATATACCAAAATTAATTTTTTGGAGTAAAAATATGTCTCAAACTCATTTTCACTCTAAGTAGTTTTTAAAAATAATTTTGCAATCAAATCATGCATATCAAATTGAATAAATGCATGAAAGCTCAATTTAAGAAGATCATAAATTAATTGATTGAGAGCTTAAGATCAAAATTTATTTATCTCAAATTAATCAAAATTTTTAATCAAATTAAGATAAAAGACATTTTGGAGATACCAATAAATTATTTTTTTTAATATTTCAATAATATAATCTTCTCCTATTTTTCATAATTATAGCTAGATTATTTTATCTTTCAACTTTTCTCTTCCTTTCTTTCAAATCAAGCATATTTAATAGGAACATAATTATAAAACTCAAATTTTCTAAATTTGAAAGGCATTTTCAATTTCAAAGCTTTTTTCAATTAAATGATCATTTCTTTTTTAATATCTTCTTTTCGTTACTTTAGCAAATAAAGTTATTTAAAATTAAACAAAATTCAAAAGCATAAGCATTAATTGAGTGAACTAAGAGCATTAATTAATCTAAATATCAATCAAAGATAGAATTTACTCAAGAAAACACCAATTTTTTTAAAAATTTATTTTTTATTAAATTCAAAGGGTGTTTACAAAAGGATGTATATAATAAGAACAAACATCAAGAATATCAAAAGAGTATGATATGTACATCTATCAAAAAGATTTTTTGTTTAAATTTAGATCTTCCTGGTCATAAGAAATATTACTCAATTAAATTCAAAAAAATATATAAAATTCTTTGAATTTATCTCAAAAGGTATCATATCAAGAGTATATTAATATAAAATAGATTTGAGACATCATATTCAATTTTTTTGCCAAATGTAATAATATGCAAGGCAAAGATGATACTATTGATACCAAGAGTGAAAATTTTCTTAGAAAGAAACTTCTTGATACTAATAGTAAAAGTAATCAATTAGGGGGTTCTAATAATCAAATAAAATAAGATCAAATCAAGAAAATCAAGTACGATCAAATCAAGGAGGATCTAGGTAATGGTTCTATGGGATTTGGTTCAACTAGAAAATTTTAAATTCTTAGAGGTAAACCTAAGATACAATGCATATCAACATATCAAGCACTTGATTTTTATAATTGAAAGTCTTATCTTCAAGTACTTATTTCATGCAAAATTTTAGAAGGATTTAGATAATTTAGTATCTTATCGAGAAAATATTAAAAATTAGTTTCTCTTGTAGATCTAGCAATTAAAACATTCAAACCCAATTAAGCATCTTTTAATTTAAATTCATCAATTATAAAATTGATATGGGAAGGCTTAAGATATCATGCTAAATTTTAAGATAAAATTATTTCATCCATAGCATGATACGTAGAGGAGAGTATATTGATCTTTAAATAAAAAAAATTCAAATTATGGTATAAATTTATTGCAAGCATCAAAATCAATCAATTATATATAAAGAAATATTTCAAGCAAGGAATTACCATATGCATGCATATTAATCAATGGATTTAATCAATCAAAATATTTTTTAACAATCATTGATGATATGATGAGAGAAAATTTAGATTTTACCAAGCATCATCATCCATCCACTTTCATTTCTAAGGTGTCCATAAAAATTTACTTCTTTCACTTCATTGGATACTTGGAATACCTATAAAAATCACTTTCTAGTTTTCAGTACTCAAGCCATCTAGGGTCCATTGAGGTTAGAGCACATGGTTTCTTTCGAAATCTAAATTTGTTTAATTAAAGTGTAGCCAATTCTCTCAGTATTACATTCTAAAATTTTATGACCTACTTTATTATATTTAAAATATGTAATTAAATAATTTTTAGATGAAGTTTTGCTGAACACGTTCTTCATAAATTTCTATTTTCTTAAAGAATTATCTCTAATTTTAGCTTTATTAAAAACAACTTTTTGATTGATTGAAGCTTTTGAGAGCCAATTGTAAACTTGTTAAGCATAGGCTTTAATCTTTCAATCTCTTTTCTTAGATTGATATTTTCTTCCAAAAGTGACTTCTTTTCTTTCAACAAGTTTTCTTTTTTTTCAATATAAAATTCTAATTTTTCAAATTTTATTTTCAGCCTAATATTTTCTTCAACTAAAGATTTTTTAGATTTAAGAAGTACTTCTTTTTCTTTTGCCAAAGCATTATTTTCTTTACTTAGACTTTTAATTTGTTTAAAAAATTCCTCCTTTTCTTTGGCCTCCTTTTCCATATTTTTCAATAGATCTTCTTTTTCACTTAAAATTTTATTTTTCTCTTCAGTCAAAGATAAGTTAGATTTTTTAAGCTCTTTATTTTGTAGCCTTACCTTTTTATGTTCATCCATTAAATTATTGAAGGCTTCATATATTTTGTCAAGAGTAAAATTGAAAGAGTTATTAATATTTACCTTATTATCATTGGCCATGAGGCAAGAATTTGCAATGCCTTCTTCCTTTTTCTCACTCTTTTCTTTTCCTTGCTCCCCCTTTATCAAAATTTTCTTGGTCCTTTGTTTCTTCTTCTTCTTTTCTTTCCATCCTCATGAGCCACATATGTTGGGGTAAGCTTTTTTTTCTTTTTGGAAGTTTGGTTCTTCTTTTTTATTTGCTTTTCATAAATCATTTTTAATTTCTTTCATATTTGATTTACTGAAATACATGAAGAAATTTTATTAAACTCATTAATATCTAAGGAGTAATAAAGTAAATTCATGGCTTTAGTATTAAGTTGAATCATTTTCTTATTAACAATTAATGCATTATGAGTGTGTAAGCCATCAACAATAATTTTTCATAAATTATAGTCATGTACTTGTATGAATATTTTTATCCTAGCTTTCTAATAGGGAAAATTTTAGCCATTAAATAGAGGAGGTCTATCTATGGAATGACCTTCATTAAAAAATGATTCCATCTTGGATTGCCAAAATCTTTAGTTCTAGATGGTTAGGTCAATAATCAATAATAGAGCATCTATTCTGATATCAATTATTACCCAAAGGTAGCAACCTAAGAAGGGGGGTGGGTTGAATTGGGTTCTTATAAAAATTTTATCAAACTTTATTTTCTAAACAAATATGTGCACTTAATTATGCCAACTCAAGTGTTGGTAAAACACATGCAATAGAGCAGTGAAAATAGGATATAAAGCTTGCAATTTAAGAATTAAAACTAAGCAAGCAATAATTAAATGTAAGAAGGATAAGCTAGACAAAGCACAACACAAATACATAAGAACTTTATAGTGGTTCAGTGCAACCCGCACCTACGTTCACTCCTCAAGCTTTTCTTTAAATTTTTACTATAATTCATCTTTGATTACAGTGTGTTTATTTTTTTAGGCTTACAAACAAATCTAATTAATTTTCTCAAGAGCACCAATCAAAATCTTATACCAATAGTTTTTCGAGATCACTATTAACCCAATTGATTTTTTGAGCTCATCAACCAAAACTTACAATATCCAATTTCTGGCTTGGACGAGCCTTAACCCCAAGTTTCTTTCCTTCAAAGAAACTTGTAAAAAAATTAAAATTATAAATAAAAATTTTAGCATAAAATAAAAAATAGAATTTAAGCTCTTTGATCCCAAAAAAGAGGTTGAACATTTGGCTCTTTTCAAGCTTGAGTACTCTTCTTTGAGGCTTGAGAGAATGCTTAAAAAGTTGTAGAAGATAGCTCTTGAATGTTCTTTGAAATCACTAAATAATTCCTCTCTTTTTTCTCTTTTTGATGTGCAATGGAAACCCTATTATTTGAAAATAATTTCTCTCTCAATCCCACTTTATTTCTCTTCCAAATTGATTCTCCACCTTTAAATATCCTTGGAGATGATTGAAGAGTGAGTTCTAACCATTGGAAGCTCTAAAATAGTCGTTGGAACCAAAAAAGAGTGATTGAAAAGCTTGCAGAAAAATCTCATTGAAGGCTGTCGCACATTTGGAGAAGTCTTGATTTTTCTAGAAGAAGTCTCGATTTCACTACGAGAAGTCTTAAAAACTTTCAAGATGTCTCGGTCTCAAAACATAGAAATAAGATTTTTGTTTCCTAAAATGGAGAAGTCTCGAGTTGTTTTCGAGACGTCTTGAGCCTGTACCAAGATGATGTGCAGGCATGCCAAATAGCTTAGAGAAGTCTCTAAATTTGCTGGAGAAGTCTCCAAATT
The DNA here is from genome assembly GCA_006176705.1 of Cocos nucifera. Classification (NCBI taxonomy): domain Eukaryota; kingdom Viridiplantae; phylum Streptophyta; class Magnoliopsida; order Arecales; family Arecaceae; genus Cocos; species Cocos nucifera. The sequence continues at coordinate 476,963 of QRFJ01001485.1, read as the reverse complement.
TTTTGGAGAAGTCTCTAAAATTTTTGACTTTATTTTTCTTCATTGTTTAACCTTCCAAACTTGAATTTTTTGGCCCCAATCTCTTCTAAATATAATTGCTTTTTTTAATTTTATTTTCTCTTCTTCCAATCTTACTTTCTTTTAAGCAAGGCTCATTACACAAAAAAAAACAAGAAAGAAAGAGAAAGAAGAGAAAAAAGAGAGAAGGGAAAATACAAAGGTTGGACTTTGTTATCGCTCGTGGGCTCAACTGGCATCCTTGGAAGAAGAGCTGAACCTTGCTTGATGCAACCTTCGATGAAGAATAAAGGGAGGAATCCCCTCTTAATAATCATCGGCCCTTGCTAAAAGATATAGGGGATGGCATGATTAGTTTTCCCCTAGAAATCCATCCACCTCCAGGATATTCTTTCTAGGAGGGCTAGGAAGCTACCTTGGGGGAGGTAAAATATTTTCCTCTAGAAAGGTCGAAAACCTCTTAGTGGAAGATGAGGCATTAAATGTTGGAAAATATGTCCCAAAGTCAATCGTCAGTCTATTGACAGTTAAGCTATTTTGTAATTATAATTAATTTATTACTTAATAAAATATATTTTTGATATTTTCATCATAAATTTTCATCTTCTAACGAACTCCATTATTGTAATGAAGTTCTTAGGACTATTTAGATTCAATAAAGAAAAAATTTATCAATTAGTCCTTAAAACTATTCATGATCAAATGACAGATTGTTAATAAGAATGACATCGTCTATCGAGCATAAGTCGCTGTATACTATATAGGTTAGTTGTCCTCTTAATCAAGAAGTGTGGAAACACTGGTGAGGCATACATGTGAGATGTAGGGGTACATCATTGCTGAACATGATCAACTTCAAAGCATTTTGCCTTCGAGAATGTCTCTGATGGGATATAGGTATAAGTGTCCCTTAGACCTGAGATCGCCTCGGTGACTTGCAAGCAACTTACTATGCTTTGGTACTAAACTAACTAAATTTTTAATTCAATAATGGAAGGCTTCTGGGCATAGTTAAGTACTTGCAAAGTCGGTATGTGATCAAGATGAAATTGACCACTCCAAGAGTTGGAGAAGAATGTATCACTGTATTTCAATATAGCAAAACCTTGGCCAAGATAATCCATGAGATTGATTTGGTATTTTGACATACAATGTGGATAGTCTGATCAGAGTTAACAATTAAACTCTGAGGTATCCTACGAGCATATTGGTCAAGGGGATGAATTATATGAAAACTATATCTACATGGATTTTAAGGATGTTGTTCTACACATTTGATCATCCGGCCGTCGGATATCATTACTAGATGGTTACTTTGATTGGTATAAAAATTTATTTTATGCTACTAGCTTATATTTAGATCTACGATGTCACATACATTAGAGCTCATAATCTGATCGGATGGTTGATCAACGATTAAAAATTGTTTGAGGGTTAAACGATTAATACGATTGGTGTTTAACTTAGTGCAAGTATTGCAGGAGGATCGATTAGCAATTAGATTGCTAATTGACTTAATTTGATTAAGCCAAAGGGTTGAGATTAAGTTTAATTAAATATGATTTAATTAAATTTAGTTTGAACTTGATTGGATTAAGTTTAATTAATTTATTGGATAAGCCAAGTGCAAGGAAGAACTAGTCATAGTTCAATTAGGACTTGGATCAACCTAATTTTTTAATTTGATTAAAAAATTAAATTAAAATTAAATTTAATTTAATCTAATTTAATTAAGTTCTTAATTAGTTTAAGATCTAATTTAATTCAGTTGAATTAATTCTGGTTTGATTTGGTTTAAGAAACCATGTTTGACCAAGACAAAATAAGAATCCTAGTGAGACTAGGAACTTCCCTCCTTATGCCGCCTTAGTCCCAACACCCCCCATGCCTACTTTAGAATGTTTAGTTTGTGGAAAATCCTCTCTCCCAAGTCTTCACACATTCCCCCTTGCTCCCATTCTTTCTTACATAGAAGTTTGTTAGTGGACCAAGTCAAATAAGGCTATTTGGTTTGAAATCAAACTATATTTGATAGAGTTTGATACAATCAAAACTCTATCTCATTTTGCCACCAATCACCCTTATTATTTCTTGGTTTTTTCATGGGAAAGAGGAGGATTTTGTGCACTCATTATTCCTAGTCCATGCCTAAAATAAAAGAGGGGGCACCTAAATGTTGGGCGCCCCAACTAGTTGCCTATTTTGGTCTTTCCTAGTCTAAGAGTTTGACCCAACAAGGACTCCTCTATATCTCTCTATATAAGATAAATTTTGGATTGATTTTTGGACATATTCTAGACATTGAGAGACCTTTAGGGCATATTAAAATCAAAAAGAAAGAATATTGGGGCATGGAGATTTCATAGATACTAAACTAGGTGTCTAGTGAGAGAATAGAGAAGAAGAAGAGGGTCTTCTTCTAGGATTGTCTTGTTCATCTCCTTTTCTCCTCCTTTTTGAGATTATTTTATCTTGTTCATCTCCTTTTCTCCTCTTTTTTGAGATTATTTGAGAGTGCCTCAGATCTATAATCTCTCCTCCTTCCTATCATTTTTGGAAGAGTCCAAATCCAGAAGAAGAATACACAGGATCGATCGTCAAAGAAGGATCAGCACAGTACTAGCATATTATGTTGATTTCTTGCATGGGACTTCTGATCATGATTCATGAGCTCGTATGGACGATTCCTAGAGGTCGGATGCATATGCGGATTACAACATCATCCTCAAGCTTGGATCAATAAGTTAGAACATCTAACTTGCATAGGTAATAGATATGATCTATTTTACATACCTGCATTAGATGTAGTGTAAATGCATGTTGATGTGATGAACATATTTTATTTTTTTTCTTATGTTTAATTTTTGATTTAATATCATGCCATATAATAGGATATTAGATTTAGGATATTCTCTAGTATTAAAAATTAATTTTGATTAATTTTAGTCTTTCGCTCCTTAATCTTCAAAAAGTTTCAAGATCTAGTCCTAAAATCCTAGATCTGATTCCTTCAATTAGTATCAGAGCCTGATTAATTATTATATAATTATATATTTATATTTAAATTATTTTTAGATTAGATTTAGTTTATAATTTGATTATTAAATCTAAAATTAAAAAATCATGATCACACGAATTGCTATAAGGTTGTCCTATTGTAAGATTTATCCCTTACAGTAGAGAGGTTGTCCTAATTCGTGTAGATCTACTTCTTATCATAAATTTATTAGATATAATTTAATTTTATTTATGATTTATTAGATTTAAATTATTTTTAAATCTAAAAATAAAAATTTTAGATTTCACGGACTGCTATAAGATTGTCCTGCTATAAGGTTTATTCCTTATAGTGGAGAGGTTATCCTAGTATGTGCTGATCTAAAATATTGATCATAAAATTTTAGATTAGATCTAAAAAATTTTATAATCTAATTAAAAATATTTTAATCTAATTTTAGTCATCATAAATATATTAGATTTGATCTAAGATAATTTATGATTGATTAGAGTTGAAACTATTTCAATTACATGAATCTGTTTAGATTAGATCTAAAGTAGTTTCATGTTTATCTTACTTGCATATTGATTATAAATCAAACATGCAACTTGGTTGGTAGAATCGTATTATAAAAATATTTTATAAATACAAAAATTATTTTTGAAAAATTGAACCTCAACCCTCAGCCCAAAACTTAATTAAGAATTAAGAAATTATTTGATTAAGATCTAAGATTATGAATTGAAGATCCTAAGACACAAATCATAACACATTAGGTTAAATGGGTTAGTGAGGATTAGGTCCATTAATTGGGTTAGACCTAGGGTTAGATTAAAGAATGGACTTATTTAGAGAATTGACTAAATCTAATCAATTATTATCTTAAAGTAGGTCAATGATTCTCTAGATCAATTACAATAGTTGTAGTTGGTCAAATCCATATCTTTAACGAGACCCAAGATGGACTCGATTCTTGGCTACGTGGTCTAGCATGAACTATTAGGTTGATCTAATCAAGACTAATTAAACCAGTTGGTATCTAAGGTAAATCGGACCAGTGGTCTTTAATGGCAACCCGCTTACCTAGCCATTTCTAATGGTGTCTAAGGCAAGCTTTGGCAGACCCTCCTACTGATCGAACTTACCTGATCTCTTGATGAAATTATATTTTGATCGGATCACTTGACTATTCGAATTGACCCATGTCAGCTAGGTAAATCAGTATGACTGATTTAGGTGCTTCTAGACCAGCCTTTTAATGGTCTCCCTTAAGCTGACTTGGTGAAGCCAGTGGGAGGATCATGACAAGCTAGTTCATCTGATCTTTTCTCTTTTTTAAAATTAAATTTTTTAAAATTATTAAGTTCTCAAAATAAAATAGTTATTATGATAATTAGATCATAGCTTTCCATTAAGTGGATGATAATGGATCTATTAATTGGATAATCATTGGAGGCTGAAAGGCCTGATATTTATCGACTAATGAAATTATCATTCATTATATGATTTCTTGGCTGCATCTTTCTAAATGATGGTTAGGTTAGCCAACCAAAGTTGGGCCTAATTATTCATTGGTTTGATGGACCAAGTATGGTTATATTAATGATTGAACCTAATTGAACCTTTTCAGTGAAGGCCAAAGCTTATTGATTAGGGATTGGACTAAAAATTTAGTTACTAAAAATTATTTGAAGAAATAATTGATTATGAATCTATCCTTAGATGTATATGGATCGGCCAACCAAAGTTGGACTCGTGTGCAGTCTATGTGGATTCTAGTACCCACTAAGAAATTAGGATAATTCTTTGAATTGGAGCTAGAGGCTACCAATTCGAATAAAATAGTGGAAGAACCTTTTGATTAAAGTCAAAATCTTTAGGTTTAATGAATCAATTACTAATTAGGTTATGATTTTTCTTTGTGCAGATATGGCCTCTTTCCTATCTCTCTGATTATTGTTGGACAATGATAAGTTGATGGGACCCAACTTCGATAGCTGATATCGAAAATTGAAGATAGTCTTAGAGCATGAACGGATCCTATATGTATTAACAAATCCTGCACTTAAGGAGCCAGCTGTCAATACACGTGAAATAGTCAAAGATACTTACCAAAAGTGACTCAGTGATCGAACCATGGTGTGCTGCATTATGCTGACTACCATGAGCGATGAGTTCAGTCATAGCTTTGAGATGGCTCAGCCAAAAGATATGCTTCAAGTGTTGGGAGGATTCTTTTGGCACACCCGATGATGTTGAAAAATATAAGACTAGTTATGCCATCTTCAATGCCAGGATGCAGGATGGTGCCTCTGCCACTGATCATATATTGTATATGATTGAGTTGATAGAGCGATTGAGCAAGCTCGACTTTTTCTTGCATAAGTAGCTTGAAAAAGATGCAATACTAAACTTGCTATCCAAGTCCTATCTTTCATTCCTCACTCATTTTAAAATGACAAAGCCTGAAGTAGACTACCATGGGTTACTGGGGTTGCTTCAGAACTTTAAGAAGGATCACCAACTCCACAAGGAGTCAGGAAACTTAGTGGGAGGTTCGTCTTCTGGTTCCCAACCCTTTGGAAAAGAGAAGAAGAACAAGAAGAAGAAAGCAAAAAATGTGCAAGTTCAGGCTGGGACATCTGTGCAAGGCCAGACTAAGAAGATCAAGCTCGATAAGAGTCAAACTGAATGCTTCTTTTGCAAGAAGCGGGGGCACTGGAAGAGGAGCTGTCCTCAGTATATTACCATTTTGGACCCAAACAGGTAGAGAAAGAAGCAAGCTGTTGCTGGGCAAGATATTTATATGATAACTTCTTGCAATTTCTCTATTTATGATTATACTGAGTGGGTATTGGATATCGGTAGCCCTTACCATATTTGCAATTCGTTGTAGAGGTTGCAAATCAATAGGAGATTCGAGCAAGATGAAAGATTCCTGAATGTTGGAGATGGAAGACCAATTTCAGTTCTAGCTTTAGGAATCCTGAAACTTGTATTTGAGATCCATACCATTGTTCTTAGTAATTATCATTTCTATCCCAGTTTTTTTTTTAATATCATTTCTGTAGATCTTTTGGCCAAAAATGATTATGAAATTTCAATAAATAAACAAGTTTGTAATATCATTATGAATGGTGTTACTATTTTCTATGGACATTTAAACAATGGTGTGTATATGCTATCACAACCTATTAACATAGTCTATTCAACTGGCAAGTATTCTAGATTCGATAGTGCATCAGATATCTACTTATGGCATTATACGTAGGCTAGGTCATATAAACAAGAATAGGATAAATATGTTAACTCAAAAGAAAATCCTCGAAGTCAGTAATTGTAAATCACTTCCAACCTGTGAGTCCTATCTTCTTGGTAAAATGACCAAGTTATCTTTTATTGAAAAAGATGAGAGAGCCACTGAGCATAAGTCATCTTTTAGGTCTAGTACATACTGATGTATGTAGACCAATGAGCATAAGTGCCAGAGATGGATATTTCTACTTCATCATTTTTATAGATAATCTATCTAGATATGGATATGTCTATCTGATGAAATACAAGTCAAATTTATTTGAAATGTTCAAATGATTGCGAAGTGAAGTAGAAAAATAAATTGGAAAGAATATTAAAACTCTTCAATCTGATAGAGGAGGAAAATATCTTTTTGATGAGTTTCTTATATATCTAGGAGAGAATAGGATTCTCTCCAAATGGACTCCTCCAAAAATACCACAGTGGAAAAGTATATCTGAGAGGAGGAATCAGACTCTGTTAGACATGATCTAATCTATGATGGATTTTGCCAGCTTGCTGATATCCTTCTAGGGATATGCACTTGAGTTGGGCTTACTATCTATTAAATAAGGTTCTAAGTAAGTCTATATTTAAGACTCCATATGAGATATGGATAGGGTGTAAGCCAGTACTTTCACACCTTATGGTTTGGGAGTGTCCGGCTTATGTCAAAAGGTTAGTTACAGATAAACTTGAACCTAAGTCTGACAAGTGTACATTCATAGGGTACACAAAAGAGACCAAAGGATACTATTTCTACCATACTGATGAACAAAAGATATTCGTCAGCCTTAAGGCAACCTTTTTGGAAAAGAAGTTCTTTGGTGAAGGAACTATTGCCTCTAAAGATGAACTTGATGAAGTTTAATAGGTAGAAAAATTGACACCTATAGCTGAACCTGAGTCGGATTTGATTAGATCAGATCTGGAGCCTAGTGTACCTATATCATTAAGGCAATTCGGTAGAGTACCACATCATTCGGATGAAGGAAAATTCTGATTTTTTAGATTAGGTTCGTTCAGATCTGATTGGATTAAAAGATATATTTCAAAAACTTTTTTCTTTGATCCAAATCAGATCTGGAATGTTTCAGATCTGATTTTTATTATTCTGATAATTAAAATAAAATATAGATAAATTAAATTAGATTTAATTTATCTTGATGTAGGATAATCCTATTATCCATTGATGATCCTGTAAGCAGCGAAAGATTCTAGATCTAGCCATGCAAGTGCCTAGCCTCTACCAGTATCCACTCGGACTGGATCTGGAGATCTTCTTCTTCTCTATCACATCTCTAAAAATCAAATCTGAATCTGATTTGGAGGATCTTCAAAATAGCTTTCGAAGATCAGCAGTTGTCCTTTGCAGCAGCGCAGCCTTCTAGCTTTCTGTTGCCTTTCTCTTGCCTAGATTACACCAACTGAGATCCCAAACTTCTTTGGGCATAGAGAGGAGAGGGAGAAGATGAACTTAGCATGGAAGAGGAAGGAGGAGGCAGTCTTGGGGTGTAGAGAATTATTTCTATATTTTGAGTTGGGCGCGGGGTCTTATTTATAGACTATGCGTGATCCAACTCCTCTTCATCCCAACCAATCACAACCCTTGGTGAAATCAGATCTAAATCTAATTGGTGGGAATAGAGTCCCTTGAATTCATCCTTAGATGGCACCTAAGACCAGTCAAAGTTGGTTCTTAGGAGGAGTCTAATCAGAATCCAATAAGAAGATGGAGTCCCTATCCAGCAGGGATTCCCGGGCGCCTCAAGCTTGGGCGCACGCCACCCTTGGCATGTGCCCTCCTCCTTGCCAATTTTTGGCAAGGGGACAAGTCCGACCAGCTCTCCAATAGGTGCGTGACATGTGGATAGAAGTCAAAGTATCAATGGTCAATATTTGACCAGTCAAAGGTCAACTTTTGACCAAAGTCAAAGGATGAGAAATGGTAGGTGACCAAAAATGGTAGGTATTATCTTATAAAATAAGACAACCCTTTTCTGACCTGGACAGGCTCCAGTCAGACCAAGTGAAGGCCTCTGATTGAGTACAAACTTCTTTGGCTCAGTTAGGACAACTATTTATGATAGTAAAAGAAGAACGTTAGATTCAATCGAGTGCTAGCATGATCCTTTGAACCTAATTGAATCTCATTCAGATTAATTGAACTGAATCAGTTCAATTGATGATCACCAGATTCAAATCTTTGTTTGTGTGATCCAATTAGGTTCAATTCTATATGGTAATATGATATGTCATGATCTCTATCATCGACATCATCGAAACTTCTTTCGATGGATCAGAACTCTTCTGATTCGAACAGCTAGAATGATCGATCATCTAAATCATTCTAATTGCTTCCAAAATTCATCAGTGACACCTAGCAGTATATGATGGCAATCCATCAGAGCTGAATGCAAACCTCTTGGTGCAGCTACCTGTGTGATTAAGTTCTTCTATCTTGAGCTCCGATCAGATTAGGGTTAAGGTAAACTCGTCAAATCCTAGTTTCTGTCATATGATATAATCAATCGATTCAAGTCGGATGTGAAAATCTAAATAGAAACTCTTTCTATTATTTCACTCTACCATGGCCATGGGCTTTTGGACTTGATTCTCATGATCATCATAGGGCTGCTCCTCTACCACCGAGGTAGATAGATTCCATCTTGATGCAATCGAGTTCCTACAATGAATATGCTATAGCTAACATACACCTCAGGATTCCGAATGGCTAGGAGATCGAGTTATGGTGTAGTCAAACTATAACACCCTCAAGATAAACTACCGATGCACCTCAGGTCAAAGAATCAAACACACCACTACAGCATTGAGTCAGTTATTGATGAGAAGATAGACTTCCTAATGACTACTCGAGGTGGTCATGCTCAGTGCCCTCGTTCTCTAACGAGTACCTATACTCTTGCTTCGGTATCTCCACACCGTAGACTCAAGACTCATCTACTAAAGAGAAGCGATTGTACACCAGCCTTTTGGATCAATCACCATCCTCATGATGATCCTATGGTCGGAAGCATTTTATGGGTTAATAATGATTATTCATGTCTTAAATTTTCAACTCTTGAAAATATGAATTATCATTATCATTAACTTAAAGGATGTATCACAGATACTAAATATATATTTGTGATAGAAAATAACCCATTTTATTGATTATAGTCAAAATTATAATTTTGCCCCTAGAAGTGTATTACAAGTGTCAGCCAATTCTGGCTTCTAGGGTACATATATCTAACATCGGATAGATACTATGGTTTCTTGATCTGAGATGGTACTCTTATCAAACTCGATGAGAATAATGAGAATTTGATCACCTATATGGATGCTATTCAAAGATCCAATTCTGAGAAATGGCTTAAGGCCATGAAATCCGAAATGGTGTCCATGAAGGTCAATGATGTGTGGACATTGATTGACCCATCCGAAGGGATTAAATTCATTGGGTGTAAGTGGGTCTTCAAAAGAAAAAGAGACTGATGAAAAGATGGAGACCTATAAAGCCTGTCTGATTGCCAAGGAGTATCGTTAATGTTATGGTATTGACTATGACGAAATGTTCTCTCCTATGGCTATACTTAAATCCATTTGGATAATGCTTGCAATAGCTGCCCATCTGGATTATGAGATCTAGCAGATGGATGTGAAGATAGCTTTTCTAAATAAAGAGCTGATCAAAGAGGTGTATATGATACAACCTGAGGGGTTCACATCCATAGATGAGTCCAAAGTGTGCAAGCTTCAGAGATCCATTTATGGATTGAAATGGATATCTCGGAGTTGGAACATGCATTTTGATAAGATGATCAAAACATATGGCTTCATTAAGAATGGAGAAGAGTCCTACATTTATAAATGGACAAATGGTCTAGTAGTGGTATTTCTTGTCTTGTACGTGAATGACATTCTTTTAATTAAGAATGACATCTCTGCACTGCAGAGAATAAAAGTCTGGTTGTCATCATAGTTCTCCATGAAAGACTTAGGTGAAGCATTCTACATCCTAGGGATGAAGATCTATAGGAATAGATCTAAAATAATGCTTGGGTTATCCCAATACACGTACATAGATACTGTGCTGAAGAGGTTCAACATGAAAAATTTTAGAAAAGGCTATCTTTCGATAGGCCATAAAATTTTTCTCTCTAAGAAGGATTATCCGACAACTCCTGAAGAGAGAGAGCATATGAATAGAGTCTCATATGCTTCGACAGTGGGATCTATCATGTACGCCATGACGTGTACGATACCAGATGTGGCATACTCACTAGAAGTAGTGAGTAGATACCAGTCTGATCTTGAAGAAAATCACTGAAAAGTGGTTAAAGCCATTCTTAAGTATTTCAGAAATACTAAGGACCAATGGTTGATTTATGGCGAGTCAGATCTGAAACTTGTGGGGTTTATAGACTCTAGCTTTCAGTCTGACCATGATGACAGTAGAAGCATGTCGGGTTATATCTTTACTTTGAATGGTGAAGCAATCTACTGAAAGAGTTTTAAGTAGCATATTATGGCAGACTCTTTTTGCAAAGCAGAGTACATTACAGCATCAGATGCCGCAAAGAAAGCTGCGTGGCTGAGAAAGTTTATCACTGAGCTTGAAGTAGCACCCTCGCTAGATGGTTCGGTCCTGCTCTACTATGACAGCATTGGTGCTATAGCTCAGATGAAGGAACCAAAGGCACACCAATGGATGAAGCACATTCTGCATTGTTTTCACCTAGTCTGAAAGATCGTAGATCGAGGTGACGTCAATCTTCAGAAGATCGATGGAAAGGAGAACCTGACTGACCCCTTTACTAAAGTCCTGGTGATAAAGGAGTTCAACAACTACAAGTCGAAGATGGATATTAGATACTGCGCCAAGTGGCTTTAAGATAAGTGGGAGTTGTTGAAAAATATGTTCCAAAGTCAATCATCAACCTATTGACAGTTGAGCTATTTTATAATTATAATTAATTTATTAATTAATAAAATATATTTTTGACATTTTCATCATAAGTTTTCATCTTCTAACGAACTCCATTATTATGACGAAGTTCTTAAGACTATTTAGATTTGATAAAGAGAGAATTTATCGATTAGTTCTTAAAACTGTTCACAACCAAATGATAAGCTATTAATAAGGATGATAGCATCTATCGAGCATAGATCGTTGTATGTCATATAAGTTAGTTTTTCTCTTAACCAAGAAGTATGGAGACACTGATGTGGCATACAGGTGAGATGTAGGGGTACATCATCACTGAACGTGATCAACTTCAGAGCATTTTACTATCGATAATGTCTTTAATGGGATATAGATATAAGTATCCCTTAGACCTGAGATTGCCTCAGTAACTTGCAAGCAACTTACTATGCTTTGGTACCGAACTAACTGAATTTTTAATTCAGTAACAAAAGGTTTTTGAGCATAGTCAAGTCCTTACAAAGTTGGTGTATGATCAAGATGGAATTGACCACTCCAAGAGTTAGAGAAGAATATATCACTGTATTTCAATATAGCAAAATCTTGGCCAGGATAATCCATGAGATAGATTTGGTATTTTAAAATACAATATGGATAGCTTGATCAAAGTTGACAGTTGAACTCTGAGGTGTACTACGAGCATTTTGGTCAAGGGGATGAATTATATAGAAACTATATCCACATGGGTTTTAAGGATGTTGTAATACACATTCGATCTATCCGATCATCGGGTACCATTGCTAGATGATTATTTTGATTGATATAAAAATTTATTCCTATACTACCAGCTTAGATTTAGACCTATGAGGTTATACACATTAGAGCTCATAATCTGATCGAATGGTTGATCAACGATTAAGAATCGTTTGAGGGTTAAACGATCAATACAATTGGTGTTTAACCTAGTATAAGTATTACTGGAGGATCGATTAGCACTTAGATTGCTAATTAGCTTAATTTGATTAAGCCAAAGGGCTGGGATTAAGTTTAATTGAATATGATTTAATTAAATTTGGTTTGGACTTGATTGGATCAAGTTCAATTGATTTATTGGATAAGCCAAGTGCAAGAAAGAACTAGTCCTAGTTCAATTAGGACTTGGATCAACATAATTTTCTAATTTAATTAAAAAATTAAATTAAAATTTAATTTAATTTAATTTAATTTTTAATTAATTTAGGATCTAATTTAATTGAGTTGAATTAATTTTGATTTAATTTAATTAAAATAGTTTTGACCTAGTCAAATAAGAAAAATCTCAGTTGGACTGGGACTCTCATTCCTTCCTTGCACCAATAAAAGTCAACATCCATATTTTATTTTTAGATCTTTATGTGATATTCTCCATGCTAATAAGAGCTTCTCCATGCACCAAATATCTAAAAAGATTAATTAAAATTTGATTTGATCAAATTTGGTAAGTGGTTTGATTTTGTTTTCTTTTGAAAGAGTTCCAATTCTCCAAAACACCTCCTTTCCTTATGAAAATTTTTCTCCATGCTTCTTTTTCTTTTATGCACTTATTTTCTTTGGTTTTGCACACGGTTTCCTGATCTTCACACTTAGAAAATAAGGGGGGAGGCATTTCCTGATCTTCACCCCCAAAAAATAAGAGAGGAGGCCTCCAAGAGTTGGACGCCTCCTAAAACTCCTCCTTGGTCTCCTTTTAAGACTAGGTTTTAACCTAGTCTTCCATGCATAAAAGGGAGGATGCCTCTTATCAGGTTTAGGACGTGTAAAACCCAAAAAAATCATAAAAAAACTAGAAGAAAAGGAGGAGAAGGCATGGAGGTTTGGGGCGCCAATTTCCTTGAAGAAAAGGTTTTCATCAACACATCAAATGTTACAAAGGTAAGAGAAGATTGTCTTCTTTTATTTTTCTTTTAAGTACTTTTCTCTTATTTATTTTATTTAATTTCTATATGATAAAAATTTGAGAGAAAGAGAGGAAGAGGGCTTGGGGATCTGTGCTCTAAGGTGTTGGGGCAAAGTAATCTTTTTGGATATGATCTGATCATGTCCTGATGAGAGAAGAAGAAGAGAAGAATGTCTTTTCTTAGGATTTACTTAAGAACCCTTCTTCTCCATATTTTGTAAGACTTTTTTTTTGAGAAAAATCAAAAAGTGTGAGATTTGGAAACATGAGAAAAGTCTAAGGGAGAAGGTCTTCCCTTGTTCTAGTATAAGGATGTTTTCAGGACATCAATCGTCGATGTCCTGAAAGAGAAGATTTATCTTCTCTTAGGATCCTTTTCTAATGTATTTTATTTTTGATTTTTGAGAGATTCAAAGATTGAATTTTTTTTTTAATCCTTCTCATATTCTTCATCTCTTGGAGTGTCCAAAAGATCCAAAGAATAAATTTTAGATTAACCATCTGGAGGGATTCACGAAAAGCTAACACTTCGAGCGGATCTTCATTCGACGAACTTTCGATTTTGTTGCAGCCTCGTATGGATCACCTATAGAGGCCAGACACGTGTGCGGCTTCAAAGATAATAATGAAAATCAACTATAGAATTCTCAACCCATGCAAAGGTAAGAGATCTGATTTCTTCTCTCACTTAGATATGATTTAGGTTTTAGATCTGAAATTATTCTAGATCTAAGATATTGATTTGACCAGTATCAAATCTTTTATTTTCAGATTTAAGAATGCATTATGACATGTTATAGATCCTAGATGTAGGGTTTAGTAATTAGATTACATGCATTTGTAGATTAAATGGTTTAATCTGCATGTTTCATTGCATTATTTTTCAAAAATATTTTAAAGTTCATGCATGAAATCCTACATATTTTCCAATAGTGGTATCGGAGCATTTAGGTTCATTTATAACATGATCATATTTATATTAAATTAAATTTAAAAAATAAAACTTTAAAGATCGCACATACTGCTATGAGGTTGTCCTGCTATAAGATTTATCCCTTACAGTGGAAAGATTGTCCTAGTATGTGCTGATCTATTTTTAAATCATGAATAAATTAGATATGATCTAAGTAATTTTATAATTTATTTTTTAATTTTAAATTTAAAATTAAATAGATATTAGATCTATTTTAGATTATTTAGATTAGATCTAAATAATATTGCGTTGCACATACTGCTATAAGGTTGTCCTCCTGTAAGGTTTACCCCTTATAGTGAAGAGATTATCCTAGTCTGTGCTAACCTGAATTATCTAAATCATAAATATGTTAAATAAGATCTAAAGTAATTTATAATTTATTTTTAGATTTTAAATCTAATTTTAAATGATTTATGATTTGATCTATATGATGTGTTTTATGTTTAGATCTAGATCCTCTTATTGCATATGTGGATATGTAATTTTATTTTGAATCTAGAATGTATGTGATATACTTATTTTATAGAATTTAAATTATAAACTTACTTTTTACAAAATTCTAGATTCGAAACCCTAGGATATGATCAAAATATTAAAATAAATCAAATCTAAAACCATATATTGAATATGATTCAATGTAAATTATTTATCAATTTAAAAATATTTCAAATGATTAAGTTAGAAATTAGTTATGAGGTTTCATAAACCTAAACCCATAAGCTTTGTACTTAATTAAGAATTAAGTGATTGTTTAGGATCTAGATTTGTGATTTAAAGATCCTAAGATAATTTCATAAAATATGGGTTAAAGAAAAATGGGTTAGCTTTGATCAGATCCTTAACTGGGTTAGATCTAGGATTAGATTAAATATGGACTTAGTTAAGAAATTGATCAAATCTAATTAATAGTTAATTAGGATGAGGTCATTTCTATAGATCACTTCAATAGTTGTAGTTAATCAAAGTCCATACATTTAACAAATGGATACTGATCGTGGCTCAGTGATCGAGCTCGAGTCTTTAGGTAGACCAAATCAAAACTATTAAATCGATTGGTATCTAAGATAAGTCTAGCATCCTAGATCGGTGGTTTTTAATTGGCAGCCCGCTTATCTAGCTATTTCTGATGGTGTCTAAGGCAAGCCTTGGCAGATCCTCCCATCGATCTCACTTATCAGGCCAATGTGGTTAATCAAGTCTTGATTAGGTTGCTCATTGATTCGTGCTAACCCATGTCATATAAAAAATCAGTGAGACTGATCTAAGTGCCCATGGACCGATATTGATCCTTGTTCTTATCAAAGACTTGAGAAGTTAGTGGGAGGACTTGATTTGGTGAAGTCAATGGGAGCAAATTGGTCTATATCCTTTCTATCCTTAAATCATAAATAATTTTAAATCTTCTAAAATTATTAGATTCTTAAAATGATAAAGTTATGGAGATAACTAAATCATAGCCTTCCATTAAGGTGTTTGATAATGACTCCATTAACTCAATGATCATTGAAGGTCCATAGGCTTGGAGCTTGTTGAGTAATGAAATTATCATTCATCATATGATGACTTGAATGTGTCTTTCTAATGGTGGTTAGGTTGACCAACCATAGTTGGATTTAATCATTCATTGGTTAGATGCACCAAGTATAGTCATGTTAATGGTTGGACCTAACTGGATCCTTACAGTGGAGGCCCTAGCCTACTGATTAAATTTTTGGGGCAAAATTAAATTACTAAAAGTTGTTTGGAGAAATAATTGATGATGAACCTATCCTTAAATGTACATGGGTTGACCAACCATAGTTGGATTTGTGTGCAGTCTATGTGAATTCTAGTACCTACTAGAGAATTAAGGTAATTTTTTGAATTGGAGGTAAAGGCTACCAATTTGAATAAAATAGTGGAAGAATCTTAAGACTAAAGTCCAAGTCTCTAGGCTTAATATAATTCATATACTTAGGTCATTGTTCTCTTTTCTCAAATTAAGGCTAAACTCTAATTGCTCCTATCACTGTTAGACAATGATGACTTATGGGATCCAACTTCAATAATTAGTATCGAAAGTTGATTTTGGTTCAGTAATACGAATTGGTTCGTATTGAGGCTTCTAAGCCTAGTCAAAATGATTAGTCCAATATTGACCCAAATCAGACATAGTGCTTCTACTATTAGAAACAGGGTCATAGGAAGAAGAATTGTCTTATTTTTCTTAACCATAACAGAATGAACAAGAGAAAGGAGCAAGAATTGCTCAACAAGGATGTTATATGATAATATCTTGAAATTTTTCTATATATAATTCTACTACCTAGATATTGGATACTGGGAGTCCTATGCAATTTGTTATAAGGATTTTAGGTAAATGAAATGTTTAAAAATGGTGAGAAATATCTGAATGTTAGGGATGGAAGTCCTATTTCAATCCTAGCTTTAGAAGTTGTCAAGCTTATTTTCAAAAGATGTCATTTTGAGTGATTATCACCACTGTCCATCATTTATGATAAATGTGATCTCTATTGGTCTTTTGGTCAAAGATGATTATCATTTATAAATAAAGGGGATTGTTGTGGTATTATTATGAATAATTTTATAATAATATATGTATAATAAATAAATAACATTTAACATTTATACAGCCTGTTAAGTGTAATGTACACATTTAATTAACACCCAAGTTAGATTATGTCATGGATGTCTACATTTAGCATTATAGGCTTAGTCAACTTGACAAGAACAGGATAAATGGGTTAGCTTGAGAGTGAAACCTCGACGTCAATGATTGTGAATCATTGATAACCTATGATCTTATCTTCTTAGGAAGATAAAAAAGTCACATTTTATTGGAAAAGGTGAAGGAGCTGATAAAGTTCTAGTCTCATACATAGTGATGTATGTGGACCTATGAACTTAAGTACCAAAAAAAGATATTAATATTTCATTATAGATGACTTATCTGAGCATGGGTGCGTCTGGCTTGAATCGTTTGAAATGTTCAAACGATTCAATAATGAAATAGAAAAATAAACTAAAAATGGTATTAAAACTCTTCAATCAGATCGAAGAGGCGAATACTTATCTAGCAAGTTTGTGACATAACTAGGAGAGAATTAGATTCTCTCTCAGTAGCTTTCTTTTCAGAACACAGTGCATCTGAAAGAAGAAATTGAATTTTTTTAGACATGATTCAATCCACGATAGGGTTCACTTGACTGCCTTTTTCAGGATTGTGCTCTTATGACTACTAGTTTTGCTCTGAAAATATATCGAGTAAATCTATTATAAATCTCCATATGGGATATGGATCAAGCATAGACCTAGACTCTCTCACCTTTAGATTTGGAGTTGATTGGCCTATGTCAAAGGTTTGCATACAGATAAACTTGGATCTTGGTTCAATAGGTGTTTAAGGATCATTAATTCTACCATACTGAAGAATATAAGATATTCATCAACAGAAGGGCATTTCTTTTGGAAAGAAGTTTCTTAGAGAAGGAACTAATGCCTGTCAAGTTGAACTTAAAAAAGTTTGATTGGTAGAAAATGAACCGACATAATCTAATAAATCTACAAAACCAGATTTGATCAGATCAAATCTGGAGTCCATTAAAGTATCACCTTTAAGAAGATCCGGTAGAGTACCATGTTAGCTAGAGATCAAATCTGGAGTCCATTAAAGTATCACCTTTAAGAAGATCCGGTAGAGTACCATGTTAGCTAGATAGATACTTTAGTATCTAGGTCCAGGATAATGATTCTGTTGAGCTTGATGAGAACAACAATGATTCGATCGCCTATAGGGATGCAATACAATGGTTTGACTCTGAGAAGTGGCTTAGAGTCACATAATCCAAATTAAAGTTCATGAAAATCAATAGTGTGTGGACACTAGATGATTCACCTAAAGGGATAAAATCCATTGGGTGTGAATGATTTTTCAAAAGAATCAAAGTAGCATAGACAGGAAGGTAAAGACCTGTAAAGCCCGTTTGGCTATTTTCTCAATTTTGGAACATACGTTTTGAATATATGTATTTGTTATGAACAAAGATAAACTCTATATTTGTAAGTGGGCAAAATGTTCTATAGTGTTATTCCTTGTGTTGTCTATGGATGAACTATTCTTAATTGGGAATGGCATTCGAGCATTGCAAGAAATAAAGGTTTGGCTATCATCTAATTTTTCTATGTTCAAAATTAGATATGGTATACTCACTAATGTAGTGAGTAGATACCAGTTTGATGTAAGTGAGGATCACTGGAAGATTGTATAGACAATCCTCATGTATTTAAAAAATACTAAGGTCCAGTGACTCAAATATGAAAATACTGATATAAAATATGTGGATGTTTTAGTATCAGTTAGAACAAGATGACAATAAGAGAATATCGGATCATACCCTAATTGTAGGAACAATCTACTGGAATAGTTCCAAGTAGGATATTATAGCCTATTCAGTTAGTAATGTAGAGTACATCATGGCATATGATGCTGCCATGTAAGCTGTGTAGTAGCTGAGGTTCATTAGTAGGTTAGGAGTGGCACCCTCCTTCGATGGTCCAGTCTTATCATAGTACTGGAGCCATAGCTCTCGCTAAAGAACCAAAGGACCAGCATATTCTACATCGCTATCATCTTTGATTTTAGATCAGGATGATGTCGATCTTAGGAAGATTGATGAAAAAGAAGAACTTGACTGATTCATTTGCTAAGGCCATGGAACTAAGGAGTTCTACAAACTCAAGTGGAAGATAGGATATTTGATATCATTCTGATTGGCTTTAGTCCAAGTGGGAGTTGTTGGAAAATATATCCTAAAGTCAATCATCTAAGCCATAGATGATTGAAAATAGTATATAAATTATCTAATAATAATAGTTATTTGGCTGATTCATCATAAAAATTCTCTTTCTTAAATGAACTCCTAAACTATGATGAAATCCTTAGAACCATAATCAATCGATAAAGGAGGATTTATTGGATGGTTCTTAAATAGTTCACGATCAAATGATAAGTTATTAACAAGGATGATAACTTATCGAGTGTAGATCATTGTATGCCATATGCGTTGGTTGTTCTCATAACCAAGTGGTGTGGAGACACTGATATGGCATCCAGATGAGATGTAGGAGTACATCTGCACTGAACGTGACCAATATAGTACTTGAAGAGAAAAACCTATTTTTTGGATCAGGTTCATTCAGATCTGATTGGATCAAAAGGGATATTTCAAAAAATTTTTCTCTGAGATCCTAATCAAATCTGAGACTCCTCAAACTTGATCTTATTGATCTAATAATAAAAATAAAATAAAAATTAAATCTAATTTAATTATACCTTTATTTTGGATAATCCCATTATCCTATGATGATCCCGATGTTTGCCTGAGGTTCTAGATGTAGCCACTCAAGCACCTGATCTCTATCGGTATCCACTCAGGCAAGATCTGGAGATCTTCTCCTTCTCAATTAAATCTCCAAAAATTAGATATAGATCTAATCTTAAAGGTCTTCGAAAACTTCTTTTGAAGAACTGTCATTGTCTCTTGCAGCAGTGCTGTCTTC
Organism: Cocos nucifera; assembly: GCA_006176705.1. Lineage (NCBI taxonomy): Eukaryota > Viridiplantae > Streptophyta > Magnoliopsida > Arecales > Arecaceae > Cocos > Cocos nucifera. Next base: position 457,252 of record QRFJ01001485.1, on the reverse strand, counting down.
TTCCTTTCCTGGCGCCTTTCACTTGCTTGGATTGCACCTTATTCATGCCTAAAACCCCTTAGGCATGGAGAGGAGAGAGAGGACCAAAGGGTGGCATGGAGAAGGAGGGAGAGAGGCTTTGTGGCATGGGCTAAAGATAGAAATATTAAAAATCTAGGCGCAGATTGGGTTTATATAGACCCTGCTGTGCCATACAGTGCCACATCATCCCGGCCAATCATGGCCCTTTAAGCAATTAAATCTAAATCTGATTGATGGGATGACATCATCTGATCCAATCAGATGAGAGACCCTCAAAACCCTCCTAAGGTAGCACCAAGTTTGGGTCAAACAAGAGTTCTTGGTGCCATAGAATTTAATCCCCCGAAGCAACCATGGAGTCCCATCTGTATGGGACTCCTTTATCCTCATAAGGCATGCACCTTCCTAGGTGTGCACCCTCTTTCTATCTGCATTTAGTAGGGGGACAAGGCCCTAGGTACTCTCTTATAGGCACAAGACACATGGGCAGATGTCCATGTATCTAGGGTTAACATTTGATCAATGTTCGAAAATAGGAATTATTGGGTAATCGAAAATAGCAGGTGTTGTCTTAAATTTATCTCATAAATTAAGATAATTCTTTTCTGATTTGGAAAAGCTTCAGTCAGACCAAGTAAAGATTCTTGAGTGAGTCCAAATACATTTGGCTCAGTCAAGACAAGCTTTAATGATTATTAAAGGAGAACATTAGGCTCAATCGTGTGCTAGCATGATTTTCTTGAACCTAATTGAATCTTATTCAAATCAATTAAATTGGGTTAGTCTAATTGATGACATCCAGATCCAAACTATTATTTGTGTGACCCAGTTAGGTTTAGTTTCGTATGATAATGAGATATGTCACGATCTTTATCATCGACATCATCGAAACACCTTTCGATGGATCAGAACCTTTTTGATTTAGACAACTAGTATGATCGATCGTCCAAATCATTCTAGTTGCTCCAAAAATCCACCAGTGACACCTAGCAGCATATGGTGGCAACCCATCAAAACTGAAAGCGAACCTCTCGGTGTAGTTATCTGTGATTAGATTCCTCTATCTTGGGCTTCGACTGGATTAGGGTTAAGGTAATCTCGTCAAATCCTAATATCTGTCATATGAATTAATCATTCGATTCAAGTTCAATATGAAAACCCTAATAGAAACTCTTTCTATTATTTCACTCTGCCATGGCCATGGGCTTATGGACTTGATTCTCATGATCATCATAGGACTACTCCTCATCTACCGAGGTAGATAGATCTCCTATTGGTGCAATCCAATTCCTATAATGAACATGCTATAGCCAACACACACCTCAGAGTTTTGAATGGCTAGGAGATCGAGTTATGGTATAGTCAAACTATAACACCCTCAAGGTGAACTGCCGATGCACCTCAGGTGAAAAAATCAGACACACCACTGCAGCTTCGAGCCAGTCATCGACAAGAAGGTAGACTTCCTCATGACTGATCGAGATGGTCACGCTTAGTGCCCTCATTCTCTAACGAGTACCTATACTCTCGCTCTGGTATCTCTACACCATAGACTCAAGACTCATCTATCCTAAAGAAGCGATCGTACACCAACCTTCTGAATCAATCAGTATCCTCATTATGATCCTACGATCGGAAGCATTTTATGAGTTAATAATGAAAATTCATGTCTTAAATTTTTAACTTTTGAAAATATGAACTATCATTACCATTAACTCAAGGGATGTATCACAAATATTTTCAAATATACAATGTGATAAAAAATAATCCATTTTATTAATTATAGTTAAAATTATAATTTTGCCCTTAGAAGTGTATTATAAGTGTCAGGCAATCTGACTTCTAGGGCATACATATCTAATAAACTCCCACTTGATCTAAAGCCAATTGGCTATAAATCTAAGTTCCATCTTCTCAAGGTGGACTTCGATCTTCTGCTGGTCCAATGACTTTGTAAGTGGGTCTGCCGTATTGTCTACGGAGTTGACTCTTTTGATCTCGACGTAACCTTTTTCGAGATAATCATGGATGAGGTGGTATCGCCCATCGATGTGCTTAGATTTTTTATGAGACCTCAGCTCCTTAGCAAGGGCTATGGCGCCATTATTGTCATAGTACAGAGGAATGGCATCCGATGGCATCACTCCGATCTCTGCAGTGAACTTCTTGTACCAAAATGCCTCCTTCGTAGCTTCTAACGCAGTGATGTACTCTGCTTTCATGGTGGAATCTGCTATCACTATCTGCTTGAAACTCTTCCAACTGACAGTACCACCATTACACACAAACAGACTCTCAGATGTCGACTTTCAATCATTTATATTGAACATAAATTCTGAGTTTGTATACCTCTGAACTTGGAGTTCTCCATTACCAAAAATAAACAATATATCCTTAGTTCTTCTCAAGTAGTTAAGGATACATTTCATAGAAATCCAGTATTCTTCACCTAGATTCGATTGATATCTACTCGTGACACTCACAGCATGGGCTATATCAGGTCATGTACATAACATGGCATATATGAGGCTCCATATTGCTGAAGCATAAGGGATCTTGCTCATGCGTTCAATCTTCTTAGGTGTGTTGGGACACATTTTCTTGGAGAGATGAATGCCATATCTGAAGGGTACCAATTCCCTCTTGGAGTTTTTCATGCTAAATCTCTTTAGCACTTCCTCTATATACATCTTCTATAAAAGACCTAGCATCCTATTCAGTCTATCTCTATAGACCTTAATTTCTAGAATGAAGGATGTTTCTCCTAGGTCTTTCATGAAGAATTCTTTAGATAACCACATTTTAACTATAATCAACATGAGAATATCATTCCCAATAAGGAGGATATCATCCACATACAGTACGAGGAAGATAATAGCACTCCCACTAATCTTTTTAAAAATACATCATTCCTCCTCATTCTTGATGAAACTAAATAATTTGATCACATCATTAAAATGAGTATTCCAGCTCCGAGATGCTTGCTTAAGTCCATATATGAACCTTTGTAGCTTGCATACTTTGTGATTAGCATCACTGGATGTGAAACCTAGCGGCTATTCCATATAGATATCTTCCTCAAGATATCCATTTAAGAACGTCATTTTCACGTCCATTTGCCATATTTCATAATCAAAATAGGCTGCAACAGCAAGCAATGTGCGGATGAATTTTACTATGGCTACTGGCGAAAAGGTATCCTGATAGTCAATGCCTTCATGCTGACTATAGCCTTTTGCCACTAATCTAGCTTTGAATGTCTCCATATTTTCATCTGCACCAATCTTTCTCTTGTAGATCCATTTACACCAAATAGGTACTATACCTTCAGGTGGATCTACCAAGGTTCAGACTTGGTTTGAGTGCATTGAATCAATTTCTGACTTCATTACCTCTAACCATTTCTCGGAGTTGATATCTGATATCGTCTCATCATAGATTTTAGAATCATCACCATGAACCCCATTACCTATGAGGAACATTTTCTCTACTTCCTCTGAAATAGTACCTAAGTATCTCTCAGAGGGATGAAAAATCCTTTTTGATCTACCAGATAGAGGAGGTAGTGATTGTATTAACTCAACTTGATTTGGTTCCATAGGATCCTTAGCTTATTGCTCTTGGGAGACTTTCTCCTCGAGCTTGATCTGCTTTCCAATGCCACCATCTTGAATAAACTATTTTTCAAGAAAGATGGCATGCTAACTCACAATCATATTATGGTCTTCTGAAATGTAGAAATAATATCCTAATGACTCTTTAGGATATCCTATGAATCGAGCTCTAAAGGACCTATAGTCTAACTTGTCCGTTTGTTGTCTTTTGACATGAACCAGACAACCCCAAATTCTGAGATAACTTAGACTTGGTTTCTTACCATGCCATATCTCATACGGTATGGTAGGAATGATTTTAAAAGAAATCCTATTCGATAAATATATAGCAATTAACAGACTATATCTCCAAAGAAAATCAGGAAGGTCTGTGAAGCTCATCATGGATCGGACCATATCTAATAGGGTTTGGTTCCTCCGTTCTAAAATCCCATTGAGTTGAGGTATTCCAAGTAGAGTCCATTGAGAGACTAAGCCATATTGTTTGAGATAGTCTAGGAATTTCCAACTAAGGTATTTACCTCCTCGATCTGATTGAAGAACCTTAATGGATTTTCCAGTTTGCTTTTCCACTTCATATCTAAATTTTTTAAACTTTTCAAAGACTTCAGACTTGTGTCTCATAAGATACACATACTCATACCGAGATAAATCATTGGTAAAGATTATGAAGTAGATAAAGTTGCCTCTAACCGGCACATTAAATGGGCTGCACACATCAGTATGTATTAGGATAAGTAGATCCATGGCCTTTTTCTCATGTCCTACAAAAGAGAGTTTAGTCATTTTGCCATAAAGACATGATTTACAAATTGGATATGACTCGAAAGTCAACAAACTCAATAGTCCAATTTTCTCCAATTTGTTAATCCTATCTTCTACTATATGACCTAGCCTTAGGTGCCATAGATACCTATCGTTTGAACTATCCCTGGGTCATTTTGATCCTATGAAATTCACATTTTGCTCGATATTAAAGATAGATACATCAATATGTAATTGGTAGAGATCGTTAATAAGAAAACCATTTATAATTTTATTTCTTTCATAAAGAATATTACAATGGTCCTTAAGAAAACTAATTACATAGCCTTCTTGTGCTAAATATGAAACAGAAATCAAATTCCTGCATGCAGCAGGCACATAATAATAATCCTTAAGTACTAAATTTAAGCCAGATGGTAGTCGAAGAGGGTAGGTTCCCATGGCTACAGCAGCAATCCTTACTTCATTTCTGACGCATAGGATCATCTCACCATCTCTTAGCCTCCTGCTATCCTTAAGATCCTGCATGAAAGTGCATAAATGAGCACTAGAACTGGAGTCAAGCACCCAACTAGATACAAAAAAAATCATAAGGTTAGATTCAATAATGAGCATACCTCCAGAAGGACCTGTCTCCTTCTTATTCTTTAAGGTCGTCAGGTATATAGGGCAGTTCTGCTTCCAGTGGCTGTCAATATTATAATGGAAATATTTTTCTTTGTCAGCATTCTTTTTTCTTTAGCTCTGTCTTCCTTTTTTTCCACTTTCCACCTTCTACTTTTTTACAGACTTCTTCTTCTTTTCAAAATACTTTTTCTTGAAAGAAGTCTATTCCATAGCAAGTACTAAGCCTTTAGAATATTTCATAAAAAGCTCAGCAGTAACCAGCATATTCATAAGCTTGGCCAAAGTATTCTGAAGTTTATGCATATGATAGTTCATGATGAACTATCCATACACATCAATCAAGGATTGTAGAATTATATCATTCAGTAGATCCTGATCTAATTTCACTCTAAGCTTCTCAAGCTCTTCCAAGTTCTTGATCATCATTAGATAATGATCTTGGATTGACTGTCCATCACGTATTTTAGCCTTAAATAGTTGTTTAGTGATCTGATATTTGGCTGTGCAACTCTATTCACCAAATAACTCTTGTAGGTGAGCCAACATTTGGCGGACAATCTTGATATCTTCATGTTGATGCTGAAGCTCATCAGACATCGAGCCCAATATATAGTATCTATTCTTATTATCTTCATCCATCCACTTATCAAGAGATGTTCTTTGTTCAACGGACGGACGAGCTAGTAAGGTGGGGAGATCCTGGTCCAATACATGAGTCCACTTTTCGGAATCCAAAATAATTTTGAAGTTCGAGAGCCAATCCTTATAATTAGGTTTGGTCAATCTATGGGTGTCCAGGATACAGGCTAGTGGGTTGGACGCAGATATTTTTCTTTTTCTTATAGAGAGTCAAAATTTCTAGTTAGATTTTATAGTTAAGACTTGACCAATTTATTTAGGAGTTTGATTTTTAAACAAATTAGCTTCCACTATTTTATCAGATCCCTACACTTTCTCTGTAGAAATATAAAAATCTTCATGATTACTGATTTCTAGTGGGTGGTGCAGTCCCACCAACTTACTCATCACCTCACCTAATAGTTATTGGTGATGGATTAGCCAATGAGTGAACAACTCTTATTCAATGATTCTTTAATCATGGTGCACCCAGACTTGATCTCTAATTTATGAACCTCACCATGCCTGAAATATTGATCCACTTTTTAGATAAGTTAGATCCATCATTTGCATAGATTGGATTTTTAATTTGGTCTCTCACTGTATCCAGAATATTGAGCCCAATCCATCTTCCAGTCCATAGCATCCAATGCCTAATAGACATGATTGCATCTTTTCAGTGCAACTGAACCACTATGACCAGCCAAGAATAATCAATCCCAAAAAGGATCCGCATATTTACAATGGTGGAAGACCTTAGACTTAATCTTTTCTTAGGAAGATTTGATTTAGGTCTCTTTAAACTTGACTTGACATAGCCATAACCATTATAACTAACCTAGTGGCATGGGTCAGCTCAGATTGTTAGCCACCTTAGATCAGGACTGGGCCAACAAATATAGCTAGGTAAGTGAGATCGGTGGAAGGGATATGCCACTAACTTGATAAGAATGCATTCGAGTCGAGTAGCTTTCAATTAAAAATCAGTCGGTCGTATCTACCAAACTTACCTTAGACACCAAATTATTGAGCCAGAGCCAATCGGATTAGCCTGCAATCCAGACTCTAACCACTGAGCCTAATTAGGTCTTAACTCGATTAATTACTTATGTGACTCAACCTTGACCCAGACATAATCCTATTAGGCTGGTCAATTTAAGCACTCTTGATCCTACCTAACCAACTCTTGATTCGATTTGATCAACTGCTAGACCTAATTGAGCTATCCAAATCTGAATCCAATTTTATGAATATATCTTAGATCTAAAAATTTTTAATTTTAGATCTAATATATTTCATAATCTTAATTCTTAATTAAGTTTAGGGTTCATAAACAAAACATGTATATAAAACCCTAGAGTTTTAGATCTAGGATTTTGTAGAAAATAAATTTTTTATTTTTGATTAAGGATGAACGCGCAACACCCCTACACATCATAAGAATATCCCATCGAATGAAAGGAGAGGACCTTTAAACTCCACTTTGTTCTTATGATCGGACGGCTAAGGGGCATGCCTTAATCAAAAATATAATAAATCTATAAAACTAGTTAAATCTACATCATATATCACATATATAAAAATTGATTTAACTAAAAATATGTTTTGCATAGATCTCATGTATCATATCATGTATATTTTTAGATCTAAATTATCTCATAAATATCTAAAAAATAAGATTTAAATTTGATCATATAAAATTAAAATTTATTCTAGATAATTTTGTAGAACTATTCTACAACTAGTCTAAACATGCATCTATTATATCTCATATGAATAAATTAAATAAATTTATTTTTTATTTTTTAGATCTAATTATAATATTTATAATATTAAAAAATAATAAATAAATAGATTTAAAAATCATAATTAATTAAATTAAAATTATGATTATGCTAGACTACATATAGAATAATTCCATTCCTAGTCTAGTCATGCATCTCATACATCTTAGATCTAGATTATTTAACTTTTAATTTTTTAATTTTAGATCTAATTACATCTAATGTGACATCTAAAATTATCTAATTATCAGATAAAAAATAAATTAAAATTAGATCTAATGAATTATGAAACCTGGCTTTGATACCAGTTGAAGGAAAAAATCTATTTTTTGGATCAGGTTCGTTTAGATCTGATTGGATCAGAAGAAATATTTCAAAAATTTTATCTCTAAGACCTAATCAGATATGAGACTCCTCAGATCTGATCTTATTGATCTAATAATAAAAATAAAAATAAAAATTTAATTTAATTTAATTATACCTTTATTTTGGATAATCCAATTATCCTATGATGATCCCGATGTTTGTCTGAGGTTCTGGATGTAGCCACGCAAGCGTCTAGCCTCTACTGGTATCCACTCAGATAGGATCTAGAGATCTTCTCTTTTTCAATCAATCCTTCAAAAATTAGATATAGATTTGATCTTGAAGATCTTCAAAAACCCCTTTTGAAGAACTGTCGTTGTCTCTTACAGCAGTGATGCCTTCTTTCTTTCCTGGCGCTTTTCACTTACTTGGATCGTACCTTATTCATGCCCAAAACCCCTTGGACATGGAGAGGAGAGAGAGGATCAGAGGGTGGCATGGAGAAGGAGGAAGAGAGGCTTTGTGGCATGGGCTAAAGGAAGAAGCATTAAAAACCTAGATGTAGACAGGGTTTATATAGATCCTACTGCGCCATGCAGTGCCACATCATCTCGGTCAATCATGGTTCTTTGAGCAATCAGATCTAAATTTGATTGGTGGGATGACATCATCTGATCCAATCAGATGAGAGATCCTCAAAATCCTACTAAGGTGGCACCAAGATTGGGTCAAACAAGAGTTCTTGGCGCCATAGAGTTTAATCCCCTGAAGCAATCCTGGAGTCCCATCTGCATGGGACTCCTCCTTTATCCTTATGGGGCGCACGCCTCCATAGGCATGCACCCTCTTCCTATCTGCATTTAGTATGGGGACAAGGCCTCAGGTACTCTCCTATAGGCGCATGACACATGGGCAAATGTCCAAGTGTCTAGGATCAATATTTGACCAATGTCCAAAAATAGGAATTAGCAGGTAACCGAAAATGGCAGGTGTTGTCTAAATTTATCTTATAAATTAAGATAATTCTTTTCTAATCTGGACAAGCTTCAGTCAGATCAAGTAAAGATTTCTGAGTGAGTCCAAACATATTTAGCTCAGTCGAGATAAGCTTTAATAATTATTAAAGAAGAACATTAGGCTCAATCGTGTGCTAGCATGATTTTCTTGAACCTAATTGAATCTTATTCATATTAATTGAACTGGATTAGTCCAATTGATGACATCTAGATCCAAACTCTTATTTGTGTGATCCAGTTAGGTTCAGTTTTATATGGTAATAGGATATGTCACGATCTTTATTATCGACATCATCGAAATATCTTCTGATGGATCAAAATTTTTCTGATTCAGACAACTAGTATGATCGATCATTCAAATCATTCTAATTGCTCCCAAAATTCACCAGTGACACCTAGCAGCATATGATGGCAATCTATCAAAACTGAAAGCAAATCTCTCAGTGCAGTTACCTGTGCGATTAGATTTCTCTATCTTGAATCCCGACCAGATTAGGGTTAAGGTGATCTCGTCAAACCCTAATATCCATCATATGAATTAATCATTCGATCCAAGTCCAATGTGAAAATCCTAATAGAAACTTTTTCTATTATTTCACTCTACCATGACCATGGGCTTATGGACTTGATTCTCATGATCATCATAGGACTGCTCCTTATCTACCGAGGTAGATAGATCCCCTATTGGTGCAATCTAATTCCTACAATGAACATGCTATAGCCAACATACACCTTAGGATTCCGAATGACTAGGAGATCGAGTTATGGTGTAGTTAAACTATAACACCCTTAAGATAAACTGTCGATGCACCTCAGATCAAAGAACCAGACACACCACTGCAGCTTCAAGTCAGTCATCGACGAGAAGGTAGACTTTCTTATGACTACTCGAAATGGTCACGCTTAGTGCCCTCATTCTCTAACAAGTATCTATACTCTCGCTCCAGTGTCTCTATACTATAGACTCAAGACTCATCTATCCTAAAGAAGCGATCGTACACCAACCTTTCGGATCAATCACCATCCTCATGATGATCCTACGATCGAAAGCATTTTATGAGTTAATAATAAAAATTCATGTCTTAAATTTTTAACTCTTAAAAATATGAACTATCATTATCATTAACTCAAGAAATGTATCACAGACACTTTTAAATACACACTATGATAGAAAATAATTTATTTTATTATTTATTATTAAAATTATAATTTTTTCTTTAGAAGTGTATTACAAGTATCAGCCAATCTGACTTCTAAGGTACACATATCTAACAGTACTCTACTATCAAGAGTAGCTAGCTAAGGTCAATGGATATAAGTATCCCTCCGATCTGAGATCACCATAATGATTTGCAAGTAACTCACTATACTTTGGTACTGGACTACCTATATTTTTAATATAGGTTTGAAAGTTTTTTGGGTACAGTCAAGTACTTGTGAAGTCGATGTGTGAGTCAAGATGGGATTAAGCACTCCTGATTAACTTTAGGAAGAGAATGACTTATTTTGTTTCAATCTAGCAAAACCTAGGCCTGGATAATCCTCATGAGGGGTCACGAGATTTTTAAAATTTTGAGATATAATAAAGATGACTTGTATGAGTGTTGACAGCATACTCAAAGTCATCTTGAGTATTATTGATCAAAGGGATGAATTATACGGTAACCATGGGCCAAGATTCTAAGAATATTGCTTTGCATACATTCAACCTATCTGGACGTCGGAAATCATTGCTAGATGGTTACTTTGATGATACAAAAATTAGTTTCTATGCTACTGACTTAGGTTTGAACCTATAAAATCACACATATTAGAGGTTGTAGCCTAATCAGATGGTTAATCGATGATTGAGAATCATTCTTAGGTCAAACTATCAATATGATTGATGTTTGACCTAATGCAAGTATTGTAAGATGATCGATTAGCAATTAGAATGCTAATTGGCTTAATTTAATTGAACATTTAGACTAAAATTAAGACTAATTGAATTAGATTTAATTGGAATTAGTTTGAACTTAATTAGATTAAGTTTAACTAGTTTATTGGATAAGCCAATTGTAAGAAAAAAATAATTCCTAGTTGGACTAGGATTTGAGTGCACCTAATTCCTGATTGAGTTAGGATTTAAATTAAAATTAAATATAATTTAATATAATTTAATTAGATTTTTAGTTAGACTAAGATCATCCATAATTATGTTGTATTTAATTTGATTTGAATTAGATTCAAAATAGTTTTGACCTAGTCAAACAAAAAGAGTCCCAGTTGGACTAAGACTCTCACTACTTCCTTGTACCAATAAAAATCAACACCCATATTTTATTTTCAGATCTTTATGTGATGTTCTCCATGCCAATAAGAGCTTCTCCATGCACTAAATATCTAAAGAGATTAATTAAAATTTGATTTGATCAAATTTGGTAAGTGGTTTGATTTTGTTTTCTTTTGAAAGAGTCCCAATTCTCCAAAACACCTCCTTTCCTTATGGAATTTTTTTCTTTATGCTTCGTTTTCTTTTATGCACTTATTTTTTTTGGTTTTGCATGTAGTTTTCTAATCTTCACATCCAAAAAATAAGGGGGGAGGCATCCAAGAGTTGAACACCTCCTAAAACTCCTCCTTGGTCTCCTTTTAAGATTAGGTTTTAACCTAGTCTTCCATACATAAAAGGGAGGATGCCTCCTATCAGGTTTAGGACATGTAAAACATGAAAAAATCATGAAAAAACCAAAAGAAAAGAAGGAGAAAGCATGGAGGTTTGGGGCACCAATTTCCTTGAAGAAAAGGTCTTCATCAAGACGTCAAATGTTGATGTCTTGAAGGGACAAAGGTAAGAGAAGATTGTCTTCTCTTTATTTTTCTTTTAAGTACTTTTTTTATTTTATTTTATATAATTTTTATATGATTAAAATCTAAGAGAGAGAGAGAGGAATAGGATGTGAGGATCTGTGCTCCAAGGTGTTGGGGCATAATGATCTTTTTGGATATGATCTGATCATGTCCTGATGAGAGAAGAATAAGAGAAGAAGGTCTTCTCTTAGGGTTTATTTGAGAATCCTTCTTCCTCATATTTTATAATTTTTTTAAAAAAAAAATTAGAAAGTGTGAGATCTGAAAACATGAAAAAAGTCTAGGAAAGAAGGTCTTCCCTTATCCTAGCATAAGGATGTTTTCAGGACATCAATCGTCGATGTTTTGAAAGAGAAGATTTATCTTCTCTTAGGATCCTTTTCTAATATATTTTATTTCTGATTTTTGAGAGATTCAATAGTTGAATTTCTTTCTTAATCCTTCTCATATTCTTCATCTCTTAGAGTATCCAAGAGATCTAAAGAATAAATTTTAGATTAGCTATCTGGAGAGATCCGCAAGAAACTAGCACTTCAAGCGAATTTTCGTTCGACGAACCTTCGATTTTGTTACAGTCTCGTGTGGATTACCTATAGAGGTCGGACATATGTGTGGCTCCAAAGACAATAATGAAAATCAATCATAGAGTTCTCGACCTGTGTAAGGGTAAGAGATCTAATCTCTTCTCTTACCTAGATGCGATCTAGGTTTTAGATCTGAAATCGTTCTAGATCTAGAATGTTGATTTGATCAATACCAAATCTTTTATTTTTAGATTTAAGAATATATTATGACATATTATAGATTCTAGATGTAGAGTTTAGTAATTAGATTACATGCATTTATAGATTAAATGGTTTAATCTGCATGTTCCGCTGTGTTATTTTTAAAAAATGTTATGAAATTTATGCATGAAATCCTGCATATTTTTCAATATTGAGTCCCTTATACGAATGCTGTAGGTAGTATGACGTACACTATGGTGTGCTGTAGATCAGATATAGCATATGCAGTGAGCATGGTTAGTAGATATATGGCTAACCCTGAAAAGAAACACTGAAAAGCATTAAAGTGGATATTAAGATATCTATAGGAAATAAGGTATTATTGTTTGGTATTTGGTGGGTAGCCGAGAAGATTTAAAGATAGAGGTTTAGGTCCTCTAGAAGGGTTTGTAGATGAAAATTATACAGGTGATTTTGATATAAGAAGGTTTACTACTGGATATCTCTTCTGCATGTATGGCGGATCGGTGTCTTCGAGATCAACCCTTCAACCAATCATGACCTTATCTACCATAGAGGCTGAGTACATTGACATTATTGAGGCTGTAAAGAAATCACTTTGGCTTAGAAGGCTGATTATTGAGATGGGGGTGGAGTAAAGGAAGGTTAAACTATACAGTAATAGTCTGAGTGCTTTACTACTTGCACATAACCCAATCTATCATGCGTGCACAAAGTATATAGACATGAGCTACCGCAAGATCAGAGAACTGATGAAGGAAGGTAAAGTAAAACTGATGAAGTTTCATACAAAGAAGAATTAGTTTGATGCACTCACGAAGGTACTCTCCAGAGATAGTTTTTAGATGCGTATGGCACAGATGGATTTGCAAGGAAGAGATGAGTTCACAAGGACTTAAAAGCACCAAGATGGAGAATGTGAGCTCAGAAGTGGTGCTCCCAAGTCTTGAGAACATGAGAAAACGATCATGGAAAGATGGAAGCAAGCCGAAAGAGAAATTATCCTAGGTAGCAAAGTACAAAAACTTAGTCGGCTCATCTTGGGACTAGGTCGGCTAAGTTGGAAACTGGGTCGGCTCAGTCTAGGACTGGATCGACTATGTCTCAAAGAAAAATCTAGGTAGAAAGTAGTATTTTTGGACTGTTGGCGCAATACACAACTAGATCGACTCAGTCTAAAACTGAGCCGACCCAATCGTAGGTTAGCTGGCTCAGTCTTAAATTAATCCAGCTCAGTTTTCGCAGGTATATTTTGTATACGTGGGTTGTTTTGGATTTAAAGAGTTTTTCTGTGAGCTTGGGGCTTGATCCTTTTGTAAAGTATATATACTGAAAATAGGTCAAGATTATATATGATATTGAATTCATTAAAATAAAGCTCTTTTCTTTCAGAAATCTGTACTACTCTTCTTCTCTATTCCTTGAATCCATTATTCATGCTTTTGTAGTAATCTCTAAGAAGTTCTTCCTTATTGCTTGGCTAATCACCAGCGGCCACGTCGATCCATGTGTGGAATTAATTTTCACAACAGACTCATCCTCGTCTAATGAAAATGCAAAACCTCATCATCACTATTCCTAAGGTGAAGATGTCTCAAGTCCAACTTTAGGACCATTCGATGCAGACAAGTCTTGCAGGCTTGGAAGCCATATATGTAGGTGACCAAGGAGGCCTTGGTGACTTTGTTCTTAAATTCTGCCAAAGTTTTGTACTTCTCAATTCCTTGAGTTTTTCCTCGACAATAACCTTTGCCATCTCCTTGATCGTAGCCTCAACAAGCTTCAACTTGTCCTCGATCGCCTTTCTGGCCACCTCGATGGTTTGCCTGGCCTCCTCCATGGCTTCGGCCTGGGGTTCAAATGTTAGGAATTCTTGATCAAGAACAACAAAATAATGCGTCAGCTATATGGAAAGACGAGCTAGGAGCCACTATTAAAAGTCAGAAGTATGTTAGAATAATCGACAGCTCTGATACCAATTATTAGATAAAACCATAGTACCTTACCTACACCATTTTGCAGAACTCCTGATCTTCTACATGAACCTAAAGAGATATGTGATAGATTAGAACTCTGAAGGCAGCAAACACTAGCACCAATCCCTAGGTGCTATGATGGGGTGCCTCCCTCCTAGGGCTTGAGGAAGGTGCCCCTCCCTCTAGGGTTTGTTCAAGGAACCTTAGGACAACAACCCTAGAGAAAGTGAGAAAGTGAGAGCAAGGTTGAGGGAGAAAAAATCTACATTCTACTTCTCTTAATAAAATTCTAATACAATCTATATAAAAATACATAGCCTATCGGCTCGACCAAAAACTTTCCTAGCTAACTCAATACATGAAAGCACTCATCGAGTCCATGTACACCTATATCTCATATACTTTCATCCCTTGGACTTAATCCTAGTCCAAACCCTAAGTTAATTAACCCCATTAAGATCTCTCAAACTAGGCTTTAAAAGCCCTAGGATCAAACTAGATTCTAGCCTAAACTGACCTCCTACGTGTTTTTGCCTGCGCACTAAGTTGGCTAACCTGAGACTAGGTCGACTCATAGAAATACTGACTCGATCTAGTTGCATATTGTGCCAGCAATTCCAAATACACACCTTTTTGTTTGACTTATTTTCTAAGACATAGTTGATCCAATCTCAGACTGAGTCGACTAATTTATAGAAATAGCTCCTCTATAGTCTTCTTTCTTTGGCTCTGATTTTTTGCTCCATCTTGTATCCCAAGTCTTTGGAGCACCAACCAAGCCCCTCAAGATCCTCAACACCTGAACCTCAAGCTCGTGGAGGGCTATACACCACCTCCATCCTATGACAACTCCTGTCTTAGCCCTAGGACCATACCAGTCCTAATCTCTTGGAGTCAAGACTCTAAGTCCTTCCACGGCCCTCCAAGGCTTAGGAGCACCATCAATTCTTACAATCTCCATCTTGGTGCGCCCAAGCCTTGGCACACTTGTCAATGCCCTCTTGCACAATTCCGCTGTCGATGCGCATCCTGACAGTCTCTTATGCAAACATCACCTCTACCAATCCTCTTCAGCTACTATGCATCTTTGGAGATCTTTGGAATGATTGGCTCTACTGCTGAAGATCTTGGCTTGCTTCTTGGTACCATCCTGAAAATTATAGGATTCCTTCTGCTTGGCAGCTACATCATTTTTTCTGAACTTTCTTGAAAAATCCATAATATTCCTATATTGGCTCTGGCTGCATATCCTGACATGATCTTCTCAAAACTATGCATGTCAACCTGCACATGTCGCTCCATCTAGAGCTGTGCATCTCTAGTACTGGTGGTGGGATATACGTCCTCCCTTTGCACCCCTTCGCTCTAAACTCATGTCAAATTCCTCTCCACCTGTGAAGCTATCTCTGCCCGGTGCTCCATCTGAAACCGAAGTTCTCCTGATGTTGTAGAAGCCGATTCTGAAATCAAGTCATCCAAGGCTAACCATCCAATACTACACTACTAGACCTGCCACTGCACCTCAAATATCATCGCAATCCCTTCAAATCCTTTGCACTCTATAGATCCCTTCAAAGCCATCTAGGATATACCTCATCCTACGGGCTCCTCCGAAACTACCAAAAACTTATCCTACCCTTCTCCTTCAACGACTGAATCCTAGAAAATTCTATCTTAGTACTTCATCCTCTTTTGTCCCTTCACCAATCATCACTTTAGTTGCACCCCTATCAAGGACTCAGATCCACCTATCTCATCCCGAGGCTCAGCATTGCCTCCTTATAGGTATTCGGATCCTTTCTTGCTGTATATAACCCGTGCTCCATCTGAATCATGATTCTCCCTTGGTGCCCTTATAGAAGAAATCTGATCCAAGATTAGCCGTCCAGCCCTGACCTGCTAGACCTCTACCATTGCTGCTCTCATCTTGGATACTCCACAACCATATGGACACCTCCAAAACCACCAAAAACATTCCCCTCCTCTAAACCTACCGCAACTCTCCATGGATCAACCATCTCTATCACCCTCAAGGCTTTGCAAATCCATGCTCTGGTCGAACCACTAAATGCATCTCAAACTACTTCCCCACCTTTCTACAACCAAAGGATGTATAGTTGCTTCTTTAGCATTCCTTTGATCATTACCCCTTGGGTGATCTCTTCTCATCCACCAAACTATCCTATGCTGCCCATCTTTCCAGAGAATTCTATCACCTACCTGTCATACACCCCGATCTTTTCACTAAGACTGACCAGCCAATCATGCACCCAAACCTTCCATCCTAAGAAAAATCCTTTTCGTCAATCCTCTTAACCTCTACCTTCAATCCACTGCTTTCAGTTGGCCAAACTACAGCAAAAATAAAAATAGATCTGAGACATATCATAAAATAGGTGTACAAATTTTTGATTTCTTCCTATATGACTTCTCCTATGCTTTCACGCTCCACCAAGCTCTGGTATCAATTGTTAGAATAATTGGCAGTTCTGATACCAATTGTTGGATAAAATCATGGTACCTCACCTATACCGTGTTGCGAAACCCTTGAACTTTTGCAAGAACTTGAAGAGATCTATGATAGATCCAATCTCTAAAGGTAGCAAATACCAGCACTAATCTCAAGATGCTATGATGGGGTGCCTCCCTCCTAGAGCTTGAGGGAGGCGCCCCTCCCTCTAGGATTTCTTCAAGAAATCTTAGGGTGGCAACCCTAGAGAAAGAGAGAAAAAGAGAGAGGTTAAGAGAGAAAAGATCTATATTCCACCTCTCTTAATAAAATCTTAATACAATCTATATATAAATACATAGTCAATAGGCCCGATCAAAAACTTTCTTGGCTAACTCAATACATGAAAGCACTCACCGAATCCATGTACACCCATGTCTCACATGCTCTCATCCCTTGAACCTAGGATAATTCCTATCCTAGCCCTAGGACTATACTTGTCTTAGTCTCCTGGAGTCAATATCCCAACTCCTCCCATGGCCTTCCAAGGCTTAGAAGCAGCACCAATCCTTACAAAACAAACATAAAAAGCAAAAATCTACCTTACAATCTCATCCAGGGATGAGGCTCCATCTCTAATCAGTTGGTTGGGAACAAAATCATCACCACCAGCTCCTAGGCAAGCTGGTGATTCTGGAGCATGAAGGCATTCCTTCACACAGTCTTCACAATAGTGGCGAACCCCCCTTTGTCCCCAGGCAAGGTGGGGCTTGACCTTAGACCTTGCCAGCCCACTTGACACCCTAGAATGTGGTAGGGTCTGGCCTTGCTGGAGGAGAGAGAGCCCGAGCCAACTCCAAAGTTGTCAATGTGGTAGACTGTAGTTGTTCAACCACTATTAGCTCATCCTCGATCTCCATCGGGTCTGTACCCAATGTCCTCATGGATTGCACCAGAATGGGAGTAGGAACCCCTAGCTGGGTACTCAATTTCTTCGATGAAGATTCTCTATCCGAAGAACTCATCCTCCTCTTCACCACTAATTTGATGGATGAGAATGATGGCTTCATTGCTACAAGACCAAGGATAAAAGGTCAACTGGGAAGCAAGATGGTCAATAGCATCAATGGAAATGACATTAGCGAGAGGAAGAAAGAGCCTTCCTCCAACAACTACAACAATGAGAGAGCAACTAGTAGTTGGATGGCAAGAAATCCAATCGGATAAATGGTCTATCTATATAGACCACCGATGGTGCAGATTCAACTATTGAATCACTAGATCTTGCTATTTAGTTGACCTCGGAAGCGACAAACCTTGCGACTCTTCATGGCACCCCTCTCAGATCAAACCGCATAAGGTGATATGTGAAGTGCACTTCAAAACTTGCTAGAACCTGACATGTGATAAATCTTGATAAATCCAAAAATGATCTCTAGATCTCTTATCCCTAATGCATTACTTTGTGACCCCTCGAGCTCCCTTCTCCCTTGATGATGGCATGAATCATGAAGTGGCACATTGATAACCCTCTAAAACACCTTCTGCCAAGTATAGCAAAATGGATGCTTTCAAGGGGGAACTGGATCAGTAGCTAGCGGTCGAATCATCTACTTCCTTCACTCGAAGCTATAAAAATCACTTCAAATTAACTTGGAAGTGGGGGGTAAGTGTTGTGGAGATAACTTGCCAATCAGAATAACCCCCCTCCTTAGGGTGTGCCTAGGTCGACTTGGTAGGACCACTTTGAATACGGACACTAGTCTGAGACCTTGATCCTACACCGACCTCAGACAACTATCTCATTTATCCATGCGAGGAAAATTCATAACCAGCGCCCATGATTAACAACTTTGATCTAAAGATTAGTAGGCAGATTTTCTTTCCTAACAAATTATCAGAACGTGGTCTAAAGGTCTAAAGGATCAAGTATAGCAGTCTGCAAATTTTGATTAATCACCTATTGCTCCACCTCGTTAAAAAGAGATACGAAGGAGATCCTTAAGTAAGTGATAAGTATCATAAATACATTAATAAAAGCATTAATTGATAAATTAATTTATTTTTATTTTTAAAAAATTAATGCTTCTTTTTATCTTTTGCAGAAAAATGATCGTTAATGAAAAGAGCTTGATTTGCAGGTTAAAAGAAAGAAAATAGAGAGCAAATCAGACTTAAATCGGATCCCAAATAAAGATTGTTGATCCCAAGGATTGATTTTGATGAGTAACAAAATATTTGAGGATATATTTGAACCAATGAAGTTGATGAGTGAAGGAAAAATCCTGATTTTTCGGATCAGATTCATTCAGATCTGATCGGATCAAGAGAGATATTTCAAAAATTTTTCTCATGTATCCAGATCAGATATGAGATTTTTTAGATCTAATTTTATAGATCTAATAAATAAAATAAAAATAAATTTAATTTAATTTAATTTATACCTTGATGTTGGATAATCTGATTATCCTTTGAGGATCCTGCTGATTGTCTGAGATTCTGGATCTAGCCATGCAAGTGCTTGACCTCTATTGATATCCACTCGGACTGGATCTGAAGATCTTCTCCTTCTTTATCACTTCTTCAAAAATCAGATCTGGATCTAAATTGGAGGATCTTCAAAACTTCTTCTGAAGATCAGCAGTCATCTTTGCAGCAGTGCTGCCTTCTTTCTTTCTCGTCAGCCTTTTCTTGCCTGGATCGCACCAAACTGAAGCCCAACTTTCCTTAGGCATGAATAGGAGAGAGAGGATTATAAGATGGCATAGAGAAGGAAGAGGGGCAGCCTTGGAGCATGGCTAAGAGGAAACTCTATGAAAGTCGGGTGCAGACAGGGTTTATATAGACCCTGCTGCGCCATGCAGTGCCACATCATCCCGGTCGATCATATTATTTCGTGCAATCAAATCTAAATCTGATTGGTGGAATCATATCACCTAATCTAATCAAATGAGAGCTCCTCTAATTCATCCTTAGATGGCACCTAAGATTGATCAAAGTCTATAGTTATGGGCCACCTAAGTAGAAACTAAGAAGCAACCTGGAGTCCCATCCGTATGGGACTCCAGGCATCCCTATCCATGGATGCACGCCTCCCTTGGCATACGCCCCCTCCTTTCCAATTTCTAGTAAGGGGACAAGCCCCTATCTACTCTCCAATAAGTGCATGATATATGGATAGATGTCTAAGTATCAAAGGTCAACGTTTGACCAAAGTCAAAGGACAAAAATTAGCAGGTGATGGAAAATGATGGGTATTGTCTCTAATTTATCTTATAAATTAAGACAACCCTTTTTTGACCTGGACAAGCTCCAGTCAAACCAAGTAAAGGCTTCTGAGTAAGCACAAACACATTTGGCTCAATCGAGATAACTTTTAATGATAATAGAAGGAGAACGTTAGGCTCAATCATGTGCTAGCATGATTTCCTTGAACCTAATTGAATTTAATTCAAATCAATTGAACTGGGTTAGTCCAACTGATAATATTCAGATCCAAACTCTTATTTGTATGACCTAATTAGGTTCAGTTCTGTATGGTAATGGGATATATCACAATCTCTATCATCGACATCATCGAAACTCCTTCTGATGGATCAGAACTCTTCTAATTCAAACAACTAAAATGATCGATCATCTAAATTATTCTAATTGCTTCCAAAATCCACCAGTGACACCTAGCAGTATATGGTGACAATCCATCAAAATTGAAAATGAACCTCTCGGTGTAGCTACCTATGTGATTAAGTTCTTCTATCTTGAGCCCCGATCAGATTAGGGTTAAGGTGAACTCGTCAAACCTAATTTCTATCATATGATTTAATCATTCGATTCAAGTCCGATGTTAAAATCTTAATAAAAACTCTTTCTATTATTTCACTCTGCCACGGCCATGGGCTTATGGACTTGATTCTCATGATCATCATAGGGCTGCTCCTCATCTATCGAGGTAAATAAATTTTTTCTTGGTGCAATCCAATTCCTACAATGAACATGCTATAGCCAACATACACCTCAAGATTCCAAATGGCTAGAAGATCGAGTCATGGTGTAGTCAAACTATAACACCCTCAACGTGAACTGTCGATGCACCTTAGATCAAAAAATCAGACACATCACTGTAGCTTCAAGTCAATCATCGATGAGAAGGTAGACTTCCTTATGACTGCTCGAGGTAGTCACGCTCAGTGCCCTCATTCTCTAATGAGTATCTGTACTCTCGCTCCGATGTCTCTATACCGTAGACTCAAGACTCATCTACTATAAAGAAGCGATTGTATACTAACCTTCCGAATTAATCACCATCCTTATGATGATCCTACGGTTAGGAGCATTTTATGAGTTAATAAATGAAAATTCATGTTTAAATTTTCAACTCTTGAAAATATGAATTATCATTACCATTAACTCAAGAAATGTATCATAGACATAAATACATATTTATGATAGAAAATAATTTATTTTATTATTTATAGTCAAAATTATAATTTTGCTCCTAGAAGTGTATTATAAGTGTCAGCCAATTCTGGCTTCTAGGGCACACATTTCTAACAAACTTTCACTTGACCTAAAGCCAATTGGCTATAAATTTAAGTCCCATCTTCTCAAGGTTGGCTTCGATCTTCTGCTGGTCCAATGCTTTGTAAGTGGGTCTGCCGCATTATCTATGGAGTTGACTCTCTTGACCTCGACGTAATCCTTCTTGAGATAATCACAGATGAGGTAATATCGCCACTCGATGTGCTTGAATTTCTGGTGAGACCTCAGTTCCTTAGTAAGGGCTATGGCACCATTATTGTCGTAGTAAAGAGGAATGGCATCTGATGGCATCACTCCGATCTCTGCGGCAAACTTCTTGTACCAAAATGCCTCCTTTGCAGCTTTTGATGTAGTGATGTATTCTGCTTCTATAATGGAATCTGCTATCACTGTCTGCTTAAAACTTTTTCAACTAACAGCTCCACCATTGCACACAAATAGACTTCTAGATGTCGACTTTCGATCATCTACATCGGACATAAAATCCGAGTCTGTATACCCCTAGACTTGGAGTTCTCCATTACCAAAGACCAATAGCATATCCTTAGTTCTTCTCAAGTACTTAAGAATACATTTCACAGAAGTCTAGTGTTCTTCATCTGGATTTGACTGATATATTCTCGTGACACTCACAACATGGGCTATATCAGGTCATGTACATTACATGGCATACATGAGGCTCCCTATTACTGAAGCATAAGAAATCTTGCTCATGCATTCTATTTCCTCAGGTGTGCTAGGGCAAATCTTTTTGAAAAGATGAATGCCATGTCTGAAGGGTACCAAATCCCTCTTAAAGTTTTTCATGCTAAACCTCTTTAGCACTTCTTTTATATACATCTTCTATGAAAGTCCTAACATCCTATTCGGTCTATCCCTATAGACCTTAATTTTTAGAATAAAGGATGCTTCTCCTAGGTCTTTCATGGAGAATTCTTTAGATAACCATATTTTAACTATGGTCAACATAGAAATATCATTCCTAATAAGGAGGATGTCATCCATGTATAATACGAGAAAAACAATAGCGCTCCCACTGACCTTTTTGAAGACACATGGCTCCTCCTCATTCTTGATGAAATCAAATAATTTGATCACATCATTAAAATGAGTATTCCAGCTCCGAGATGTTGCTTAAGTCTATATATGGATCTTTGCAGCTTGCATACCTTGTGATCATCATTATCGGATGTGAAACCTAGCGGCTATTCCATATAGATATCTTCTTCAAGATATCCATTTAAGAATGTCATTTTCACATCCATTTACCATATTTCATAATCAAAATAGGCTGCAACAACAAACAATGTGCGGATGGATTTTAGCATAGCTACTGACAAAAAGGTATCCTAATAGTCAATGCCTTCACGTTGATTATAACCTTTTGCCACTAATCTAGCTTTGAATGTCTCCACATTCCCATCTACACCAATCTTTCTCTTGTAGATCCATTTACATCCAATAGATACTATACCTTCTGATGGATATTCCAAGGTCCAGACTTGGTTTGAGTGCATTGAGTCAATTTCTAACTTCATTACCTCTAACTATTTCTCAGAGTCGATATCTGATATCGCCTCGTTATAGATTTTGGGATCATCACCATGAACCCCATTGCCTATGAGGAACATTTCCTCTAATTCCTCTGAAATAGTACCTAAGTACCTCTCAAGGGGATGAAAAATTTTTTTCGATCTATGAGGTGGAGGAGGTAGTGATTGAATTGGCTTAACCTAATTTGGTTCCATTTGGTCCTTAGCTTGTTGCTCTTATGAGACTTTCTCCTCGAGCTTGATCTGCTTTGCAATGCCGCTATCTTGAATAAACTATTTTTTAAGAAAAATGGCATGTCAACTCACAATCACATTGTGATTTTCTGGAATATAGAAATAATATCCTAATGACTTTTTAGGATATCCTATAAATTGAGCTCTAAAGGATCTAAAGTCTAACTTGTCTGCTTGTTATCTTTTGACATGAGCCAGACAACCCCAAATTTTGAGATGACTCAGACTTGGTTTCTTACCATGCCATATCTCATACGGTGTGGTAGGAATGGTTTTAGAAGGAATCCTATTTAGTAAGTATATTATAGTTAACAAACAGTATCCCCAAAGAAAATCAAGAAGGTCTGTGAAGCTCATCATGAATCGGACCATATCTAATAGGGTCTGGTTCCTCCATTCTGAAATCTCGTTGAGTTGAGGTGTTCCAAGTGGAGTCCATTGAGAGATTATGCCATTTTTTTTGAGATAGTCCAAAAATTCTCAACTAAGGTATTCACCTCCTCAATCTGATTGAAGAACCTTAATGAATTTTTCAATTTGCTTTTCTACTTCATGTCTGAATTTCTTGAACTTTTCAAAAGCTTCAGACTTGTATCTCATAAGATACACATACCCATACCTAGATAAATCATCGGTAAAAATTATGAAGTAGACAAAATTGTCTCTAGCCGACACATCAAATGGGCCACACACATCAGTATGTACTAGGGCAAAAAGATCCGTGGCCCTTTCCCCATGTCCTACAAAAGAAAGTTTAGTCATTTTGCCATTAAGATAAGATTCACAAATTGAATATGACTCAGAAGTCAATTGACTCAATAGCCCAGTTTTCTCCAATTTGTTAACCCTATCTTCTATTATATGACCTAGTCTTAGGTGCCATAGATATCTATCATATGGACTATCCCTAGGTCATTTCATGGTATTCACATTTTGCTCGATATTAAAAATAGATACATCAATATGTAACTGATAAAGATCGTTAATAAGGAAACCACTTGCAATTTTATTTCTTTCATAAAGAATATTACAATGGTCCTTAAGAAAACTAATTACATAGCCTTCTAGTGCTAGGCATGAAATAGAAATCAAATTTCTACTTGCTGCAAGCACATAATAACAGTCTTTTAAAACTAAGTCTAAACCAGATGGTAGTCAAAGAGGGTATATTTTCACGACCATGGCAGCAACTTACTCCATTTTCGATGCGCAAGATCATCTCACCATCCCTCAGCCTCTTGCTATCCTCAAGACCCTGCATGAAAGTGCATAAATGAGTACTAGAATCAGAGTCAAGCACCCAACTAGATGCAGAAGAAACCATAAGATTAGACTCAATAGTGAGCATACCTTCAGAAGGACCTGCCTCCTTATTCTTCAGGGTGTCCAGGTAAGTAGGGCAGTTCCGCTTTCAATGGCCATCATTGTTGCAATGAAAATACTTTTCTTTATCAGCGGCTTTCTTCTTCAGCTCTATCTTTTTCTTCTTTCCTCCTTCCATCTTCTATTTTTTCGCAGACTTCTTCTTTCCAAAAGACTTTCTCTTGAAAGAAGTCCGTTCCATAGCAAGCACTGAGTCTTTAGTACCTTTCATGGAAAGCTCAGCAGTAACCAGCATGTTCATAAGTTCAGCCAAGAAATTTTGAAGTTTATGCATATGATAGTTCATGATGAACTGTCTATATGCATCAGTCAAGAATTACAGAATTATATCATTTTGTAGATCCAAGTCCAACCTCACTCCGAGCTTCTCAAGCTCTTTCAAGTCCTTGATCATCATCAGACAATGATCTTGGACTGACTGCCCATCGTGCATCTTAGTCTTAAAAAGTCATTTAGTGACTTAGTACTTGGCTGCACGACTCTGTTCACCAAACATCTCCTGTAAGTGAGCCAATATTTATCGAGCAATCCTGATATCTTCATGTTGGTACTGAAGCTCATCAGACATCGAGCCCAACATATAATATCTAGCCTTGTTATCTTCGACTGTCCACTTATCTAGAAATGCTCTTTGTTCAGCAGATGGACGAGCTGGTAAGGTGGGAGGGTCCTGGTCCAATACATGAGTTAACTTCTCGAATCCCAAAATAATTTTGAAGTTTTGAAGCCAATCCTTGTAATTTAGTTCGGTCAGTCTATGGGTGTTCAGGATTTGTGCTAGTGGGCTGGATGCAGACATTTTTATGTAGAGAGTCAAAGTTTCTAGTTAGATATTGTAATTAAGACAACCAATTTATTTAGGAATTTTATTTTTAAATAAATTAGCTTTCACTATTTTTTTGGATTCCTACACTCCCTCTGTAGAGATGCGAAAATCTCCATGATTAATGATTACTAGTGGGTGGTGCGGTCCCACCAACTGACTCATCACCTCACCTAATAGTTATTGGTGATGGATTAGCCAATGAGTGAAGAACTCTTGTTCAATGATTCTCTAACCATGGTGCATCCAAACTTGATCTCTAATTCGTGAATCTCACCGTGCCCAGAATATTGATCCACTTCTTAGTTAAGTAGATCCACTATTTGCATAGATTGGATTTCTAATTGAGTCTCTCACCGTATCCAAAATATTGAGCCTAATCCATCCTCCAGTCCGTAGCATCCAATGCCTAAAAGATATTGTTGCATCTTTCTGATGCAACTAAACCACTATAACCAGTCGAGAACAATCAACCCCAGAAAGGGCCCGGACATCTACAATGGTGGAAGATCTTAGACTAATCTTTTCTTAGGAAGATTTGATTTAGGTCTCATTAAACTAGACTTGACATAGTCATAACCATTATGACTAACCTAGTGGCATAGATTAGCTCGGATTATTGACCACCTTAGATCAGAACTAAGCCAACAAACATGGTCAGATAAGTGAGATCGGTAGAAGGGATATGCCATTAACTCGACAAGAATGCATTCGAGTCGAGTAGCTCCCAATTAAAAATCAGTCCATCGTATCTGCCAAACTTATCTTAGACACCAAATTATTGAGCCAGAATCAATCGGATTATCCTATAATCCAGACTCTAACCACTTAGCCTAATTAGGTCTTAGCTTGATCGATCACTCACATGACTCAATCTTGACCCAGACTTAATCCTATTAGGCTGGTCAATTTAAGCACTATTGATCCCATCTAACCAACTCTTGATTTGGTTTGATCAACCGCTTAGACCTAATTGAGCTATCCAAGCTCGAATCCAATTTTATGAATATGTCTTAAATCTGAAATTCTTAATTTTAGATCTAATATATATTTTATAATCTTAATTTTTAATTAAGTTAGGGTTCATAAACAAAACATATAAATAAAATTCTAGGGTTTCAGGATCTAGGGTTTTGCAGAAAGTAAGTTTTTAATTTTTGATTAAGGACGAATGCACAGCACCTCTACACATCATAAGAACATCCCATCGAATGAAAGGAGGGGGCATTTAAATCTTATTTTATTCTTATGATCGGATGATCAAGAGGAACGTCTTAATCAAAAATATAAATCTACAAAACTAGTTAGATCTACATCATATATCTCATGTATAAAATTTAATCTACTTAATACATATTTTGTATACATCTCATGTATCATGCATGCATGTTTTTTAGATCTAAATTATCTCATAATTATCTAAAAAATTAGATTTAAATTGATCACATCAAAATAAATTCTAATCTAGATAACTATGTAGAACTATTCTACAACTAGTCTAGACATACAATCATCATATCTCATATGATCTAAAAATTAAATAATTTTATTTTCTATTTTTTAGATCTTATTATAATATTTATAATCATCAAAAAATAAAATATAAATAGATCTAAAATTATAATTTAATTAAAATAAATCATGATTATGTAAGACTATATATAAAACTATTCTATTTTACAACTAGTCATGCATATTGAAAAACTTAGATCTACATTATTTAATTTTAATTGTTTTTTATTTTAGATCTAATCATACCTCATGTGATATCTAAAATCATCAATTATTAGATTAAAATAAATTAAAAATTAGATCTAAATAATTTTTATTAAACCTAGCTCTGATACCAGTTGAAGGAGAAATTCTGATTTCTCGGATCAAGTTCGTTCAGATCTGATCAGATCAAGAGAGATATTTTAAAAAAAAAATTTATATATTTAGATTAGATCTAAGATATTTTAGATCTAATTTTATAAATCTAATAAATAAAATAAAAATAAATTTAATTTAATTTAATTTATATCTTGATGTTGGGTAATCTGATTATCCTTTGATGATCCTGCTGATTGTCTGAGATTCTGGATCTAGCCACGCAAGCACCTGGCCTCTACCAATATCCACTCATGCTGAATTTAGAGATCTTCTCTTTTTTTATCACTTTCTAAAAATCAGATCTGGATTTGATTTGGAGGATCTTCAAAACTTCTTCTGAAGATCAACAGTCGTCTCTGCAGTAGTGCTGTCTTCTTCCTTTCTCGTCAGCCTTTTCTTGCATAGATCGCACCAAACTGAAGCCCAACTTTCCTTGGGCGTGAAGAGGAGAGAGAGGATCAAAAGATGGCATGAAGGAGGGAGAGGGGCAGCCTTGGGGCATGGCTAAGAGGGAACTCTATGAAAATTGGGCACAGACATGGTTTATATAGACCCTGCTGCGCCATGCAGTGCCATATCATCCCGACCAATCATGTTGCTTCGTGCAATCAGATCTAAATCTGATCGGTGGGATGATATCATTTGATCCAATAAGATGAGAGCCCCTCTAATTCATCCTTAGATGGTGCCTAAGATTGGTCAAAGTCTATAGTTATGGGCCACCTAAGTAGAAACCAAGAAGCAACCAGGAGTTCCATCTGTATGGAACTCCAGGCATCCCTATCCATGAGCGCACACCTCCCCTAGGCATGTGCCCCCTCCTTTTTAATTTCTAGTAAGGGGACAAGCTCCTATCTGCTCTCCAATAAGTGCATGACATATGGGCAGATGTCTAAGTATCAAAGGTCAACATTTGACCAAAGTCAAAGAACAAGAATTAGTAGGTGATGAAAAATGGCAGGTGTTGTCTCTAATTTATCTTATAAATTAAGACAATCCTTTTCTAACCTAGACAAGCTCTAGTCAGACTAAGTAAAGGTACCTGAGTGAGTACAAACATATTTGGCTCAGTTGAGATAACTTTTAATGATAATAGAAGAAGAATGTTAGGCTCAATCATGTGCTAGCACGATTTCTTTGAACCTAGTTGAATCTAATTCAAATCAATTGAATTGGATTAGTCCAATTGATGATATCTAGATCCAAACCCTTATTTGTGTGACCTAGTTTGATTCTGTTTGGTATGGTAATGGGATATATCGCGATCTCTATCATCGACATCATTGAAACTCCTTTTGATGGATCAGAACTCTTCTGATTCAGACAACTAGAATGATCGATCATCTAAATTATTCTAATTGCTCCCAAAATCCACCAGTGACACCTAGCAGTATATGGTGGCAATCCATCAAAACTAAAATAAATCTCTCGATGCAGCTACCTGTGTGATTAAGTTCTTCTATCTTGAGCTCCGATCAGATTAGGGTTAAGGTGAACTCATCAAACCCTAATTTCTATCATATGATTTAATCATTCGATTCAAGTCCGATGTGAAAACCTTAATAGAAACTCTTTCTATTATTTCACTCTGCCATGGCCATAGGCTTATGAACTTGATTCTCATGATCATCATAGGGCTGCTCCTCATCTACCGAGGTAGATAGATTCCCTCTTGGTGCAATCCAATTCCTATAATGAACATGCTATAGCGAACATACACCTCAGGATTCCGAATGACTAGGAGATCGAGTCATGGTGTAGTCAAACTATAACACCCTCAAGGTAAACTATCGATGCACCTCAGGTCAAAGAACTAGATACACCATTGCAGCTTCGAGTCAGTCATCGACGAGAAGGTAGACTTCCTTATGACTGCTCGAGGTGGTCACGCTCGGTACTCTTGTTCTCTAACGAGTATCTGTACTCTTGCTCTGATGTCTCTACACCATAGACTCAAGACTCATCTACTATAAAGAAGCAAGTGTACACTAATCTTTCGGATCAATCACCATCCTTATGATGATCCTATGGTCATGAGTATTTTATGAGTTAATAAATGAAAATTCATGTCTTAAATTTTCAATCCTTAAAAATATGAATTATCATTATTATTAACTCAAGGGATATATCATAGACACTAAATACACATTTATGATAGAAAATAACCCATTTTATTATTTATAGTCAAAATTATATTTTTGCCCCTAGAAGTGTATTACAAGTATCAGCCAATTCTGACTTCTAGGGCACACATATCTAACAATGAGATCATATTTCAAGATGTATTTTAAAGTATCAAATAAAACATCTATATAAGTGCATTTGGAAATTGATAGAGAAGAGTTGGAGGCAATTAGAGCATAAATGACACCTAAAACAAGGCTTGAAAAAGATATCCCAAAACTAGAATTTCAGAGAAAAATTTTTGGGCAAACTAAAATTTTTCAGCATAAGAAGCCCATGAGTCAACTTGAGGTTCGACTCATTATTCAGCTCGGACTGATATGCAGACTGACACATAGAAGCTTCAGAAGGAACAGTCTCGAGCAAAGGCTCGAGTCGACTCGAGGTTCTCGAGTCGAAGTCTCAGTAAAAATTCAAAGAATGATGATTTTAGAGCAAGATCTCGAGCAGAGGCTTGAGTCGACTCGAGGTTCTCGAGTTGAAGTCTCAGGAGAAATATAGAAGATGGTAATTTTAAAGCAAAGTTTGGCACAGTCTTGAGCGGAGGCTCAAGTCGACTCGAGGTCCATGAGCTGAGGATCCAGCAGAGTAAAAAATCTCGAGCAAAAGAATGAGTAGAGCAAAAGGCCTCGAGCTGAGGCTTGAGTCGACTTGAGGTTTGACTCGAGCTCCAATGGCTAGTTTCTGTAGACTATTCAAAACTGTGCAGATTTGATTCAAATGATCAATTTTGCTTCTCCAATGATCAAATAGAATTCTCCAGCCTCCCAAACATAGAAAATCACCTACAAAATATCTGAAGGAAGTGACATGAATATAAGATCATTGAAAAAAATCAAAAAGTAAAAAGAAAGTCCAAAAAGGGAGCATTCCACTCCCAACTCCAAAAACATCAAATCAAGTGATTCCATTCTGCAAGAAGACAAGCTCAAATAGTTTAAAATCCTTCCTCCAAGAAGATTCCAAAAAGCTTCATCAACTTATTTGCTCATCAAAAGAGCTTTTTGTTCATTTTTGTTATTCAACTTTTCTCTTTCTTGTAACTTAGCTTCAATAAAATTTTGAAGCTAAGGGGAAGGCTTATTCAAGTCTGAAAATTAGATTATAAGCTAAGGATTGGCTTGGAGGTTGGTTGTGATTGGTGAGTCGATGTAAAAGCTAACTAGATTTTGGATAGTGAGCCTTGAAAAACTATCTGGCTGTAATCTTGAAAAGATTATGGTGAAATTCTTAAGTGGGCCTTGGAGAGTGTACGTAGGTGCAAGGGGCACTGAACCACTATAAATTTTTTAGTATTTATGATTGTCTTGTTTACTTCATTTCATTGCATTTATATTTCTATATTTCTACATACTTAGAACTAAAGCATACACCATCACATTACTTATTTTTGAAAATAGTACCTAACTTATTTTAAGTTTTGAAAAATCCAATTCACCCCTCCTCTTGGGTTGTCTTGCTGGGCAATAAGTGGCATCAGAGCTTGGTACTCACTTTATTTGATTTAACAATCAGAGTTAAGATCAAATGGCAACCCATATGAGTGCAATGAAATAAATTATACTTATTGAAAAGTATGCATGCGCATTTACATTCAAGCACTTGATTATCAACTTTGGAGAGTAATAATCAAACGCCTACACACTCCCATAATTAAAACAGAGGGTAATAATGTTCCCAAACTAGAAGAGGATTGGGATGAGCATGATATGAAAATGATAGAATTAAATGCTAAGGCCATGAATGTCCTATATTGTGCATTAGACCCCAATGAATTCAATAGAATTTTTACTAGTGCTTCGACCAAGAAGATTTGAGATAGACTAGAGGTTACCCATGAGGGTACCAATCAAGTAAAGGAGTCTAAAATAAATATACTTGTCCATCGATATGAATTATTTAAAATAGAATCAAATGAGTCTATTTCTGAAATGTTTACTAGATTTACCGATATTATCAATAGTTTGAAAAGCTTGGGTAAATCTTACACTAATAGTGAGTTTGTTCGTAAAATTCTTAGATCACTTCTGAAAGCTTGGAAAGCAAAGGTCACCGCCATCCAAGAAGTTAAAGATCTCAACAAGCTACCATTGGAAGAGCTTCTTGGATCCTCAATGACTCATGAATTGAATATGAGGCAAAACATAGAGGAGGAAATCAAGAAGAAAAAGGTCATAGCTCTCAAGACAACTACTTCCAAGGATGATGAGAGTGAGGAATTCGATGAAGAGGAGGAAGAAAAAGACTTGGCCATGATTGCAAGAAAGTTTAAGAGGTTTATGAGAAAAAAGAAACAAGGATTTAAGAAGAAGACCTTCAAAGATGAACCAAGGAGAAAGAGAAGGAGCTACTAATTTGCTTCGAGTGCAAGAAACCCAGCCACTTTAGGATGGACTGCCCTCTTCTCAAGAAATCATCCAAAAAGCTCAAGAAGAAGGCGATGATGGCCACTTGGAGTGATAATGAGGACTCTAGCTCCAAAGAAGAATCACAAGAAGAAGCCAACCTTTGTCTGATAGCATATCATGAGGAGATAAATGCTGAAAACTTCTTAGATTTCATTTTTGATGAGCTACAAGAGGCTTTTTCTGAACTTACGGCTGAATATAGGAAAGTAACTTTGAAAAATAAAGATTTGAAAAAGTTAAATTCAGAACTTACTCATGAAAAAAATATTTTCTGAAAAACTAAATTTGCTTACTAATGAAAATCAAAAATTGAATGATGAACTAGCAAAAATCAAACCATTTGTAGAAAGATTTATCTATAGTTTTGAAAAATTAAATATGCTACTAAATGAGCAAAGAGCTATTTTTAACAAGATCGGATTAGAATTGAAACCTCATAAGAAATAAAAACTATTCAAAAATCTATTTGTTAAAGCTTCATCAAACTCTACTTCCAACATCTTTTATTGTGGCAAAATTAGTCATAAGTCTTATGCATGTGATTTCAGAAAATTAAATAGAAAAATAGTTAAAATGGTTTGGGTTCCAAAAGGAACCATGAGTGCTAACCCCAAAAAATCCAAGATGAACTTGGGTACCTAAAAACTCAACTTGATTTTCTTGTGTAAGAGTGTCTTGCAGTCCGAGATAATAAAAGGCTTTGGCATCTTGATAGTGGCTGTCTAAGGCATATGATAGGTGACAAATCTCAATTTATCACTTTTGAGCCTAAAGAAGGAGTAGTTACATTTGGTGATAATGGAAAGGGACGTATCATTGGCGTCGGTAACATTCGTATCACTCCATTTACTTCTATTCAAAATATATTGCTGGTTGATGAGTTGAAACATAATTTGCTTAGCATTAGTCAATTTTACGATAAGAGATTTAAAGTAACTTTTGAATCTCTGTTATGTATTGTTTCTAATCCAAATGATAATGGTATCATATTCATAGGACATAAACATAACAATGTCTATATGGTAGATCTTGATGATCTACACATAAAAAATGGTCAATGTCTTGTGGCAATGGATGCCAAGATCAAGGAAGCTAGTTGGTTGTGGCATCATAGATTAGGTCATGTTAGTATGGACTTACTCTCAAAATTAATTAAGAAAGACCTTGTAAGAGGATTACCAAAACTAAGCTTTGAAAAGAATCATGTCAATTTGAAAAGTAAACTAGGAATTCTTTCAAACCAAAAGGAATAATTTCAACCACTAGATCTTTAGAATTGCTACACATGGATTTGTTTGGATCCACAAGGATCACTAGTCTAGGAGGTAAAAAGTATAGTCTTGTAATTGTAGATATTTTTTCAAGATTTACTTGGGTAATACTTTTAGCATAAAAAGATGAAGCCTTCAATGCATTTTTCAAATTTTATCGAAAGATTTTGAATGAAAAAAACACATCAATAGTTTGCATACATAGTGATCATTGTACATAATTTAAAAATCAGCATTTTGAGAACTTTTATAATAAAAAAATTAATCATAATTTTTTAGCACCTAGAATCCCACAACAAAATGGAGTAGTAGAAAGAAAAAATCGAACAGTAGAAGAAATGGCACGAACTATGTTGTATGAAAGTAATTTACCTAGATATTTTTGAGCTGAGATAATAAATACTGATGTTATACATTAAACCATATTCTAATAAGACCTAGTTTAAAGAAAACTCCATATGAACCTTGGAGAGATAGAAAATCAAATATCAACTATTTTCATGTATTTGGTTGCAAATGCTTCATACTTAATAATGAAAAAGATAATCTAGAAAAATTTGATGCCAAGTCTGATGAGGGTATCTTCTTAGGATACTCCTCATAAAGTAAGACATATAGAGTCTTCAACAAGAGAACTCTCATTGTTGAAGAATTAATTCATGTTATCTTTGATGAATATAATGACAAATCTGTTAGAAAAGAAGATGCTTTAGATGAGGATGCAGAAAATCTTCATTACAAGATGGATAATCTAACACTCAAGGATGCTCCACCTCAAAATAATGAAGAAGAGAAGAATGAAGAGTCCTCCCAAAGTCTAAGAGAGGAGCTGCCAAAAGAATGGAGGTATGTGAAGAGAAATCCTAATTTTTTGGATCAGGTTCGTTCAGATCTGATCAGATTAAGAGATATATTTCAAAATTTTTTCTTTGATCTAGATCAAATTTGGGATGTTTCAGATCTAATTCTTATAATTTTAATAATTAAAATAAAATTAGATAAATTAAATCAAATTTAATTTACCTTGAAGTAGGTAATCCTATTATCCGATGATGATCCTGTGAGCAGTGGAAGGTTCTGGATCTAGCCACGTAAGTGCCTGACCTCTACCATTATCCACTCAGGCTGGATCTAGAGATCCTCTTCTTCTCTATCACGTCTCCAAAAATCAGATCTAGATCTGATCTAGAGGATCTTCAAAACTTCTTTTGAAGATCAGTAGTTGTCCTTTGCAGCAGCGCAGCCTTCTAGCTTTCAGTCACATTTTTCTCGTCTGGATTGCACCAACCAAGGTCCAAAACAGTTTTGGATGTGGAGAGGAGAGGGACAAGATGGGTTTGGCATGGAGGAAGAGGGGAGAGGCAGTCTTGGGGCAAGGGATTTCAATCTTTTAATTATATTTTGAGTTGAGCGTAGGGTCTTATTTATAGACTGCCTGTGATCCAACTCCTCTTCTTTCCAACCAATCACAACTCTTTGCGAAATCAGTGAAGGGGTAATCCTGATTTTTTGGTCTAGGTTCATTCAGATCTGATCAGATCAAGAGATATATTTCAAAAAAAAATTTTCTTGAATCTATATCATATCTGAGATATTTCAGATCTGATTCTTATTATTTTAATAAATAAAATAAAATAAGGATAAATTAAATTAAATTTAATTTACCTGATTTGGATAATCTTATTATCCTGTAATGATCCTGTTTGCAGCAAAAGGTTCTGGATCTAGCCATGCAAGCGCCTGGTCTCTACCGATATCCACTTGGGCTGGATATGGAGATCCGCTTCTTCTCTATCACGTCTCCAAAAATTAGATCTGGATCTAATCTGGAGGATCTTCAAAACTTCTTTTGAAGATCAGCAGTCATCCTTTGCAGTAGTGCAGCCTTCTTGCTTTTGATCGCCTTTCTTTGATCTGGATTGCACCAATCAAGCTCCAAAACTATTTTGGACATCGAGAGGAGAGGGAGAAGAAGCTTTGGCATGGAGGAGGAGAGGAGAAAAGGCCTTGGGGTGTATGGAAACTCTGATCTCAATTTTAATCTGAGTTGGGCGCAGGGTCTTATTTATAGACTACCTATGATCCAACTCCTCTTCTTCCAACCAATCACAACCCTTTGTGAAATCAGATCTAAATCTGATTGGTGGGAATAGAGTCCCCTGGATTTCTCCTTAGATGGCGCCTAAGGTGATTGATCCGTAAGGTTGGTGTACAATTCGCTTCTCTTAGTAGATGAGTCTTGAGTCTAACGATGTGGAGACACCAGAGCGAGAGTACAGATACTCGTTAGAGAACAAAGGGCACTGAGCGTGACCATCTGAGTAGTCATTAGAGAGTCTACCTTCTCGTCAATGACTGACTCGATGCTGCAGTTGTGTGGTTGGTTCTTTGACTGAGTGCATCGCAGTTCACCTTGAGGGTGTTATAGTTTAACTAATACACATTACTCGTCTCCTAGCCAATGAACCCTGAGGTGTATGTTGGCTATAGCAGTTCATTGTAGGAACTGGATGATCCAAGATGGAATCTATCTACCCTCGGTGGTAGAGGAGCAGCCCCTATGATAGATCATGAGAATCAAGTCCAGAAAGTTCATGGCCATGGAGAGTGAAATAATAGAAAAAGTTTTTTTTAGTTTTCACATTGGACTCGAATCGAATGATTACATCATATGACAGAGACTAGGGTTTTGATGAGTTTACCCTTAACCCTAATCTGATCAGGGCTCAGAATAGAAGGACTGAATCACACAGGTAGCTGCACTAAGAGGTTCGCATTCAGTTCCTGATGGGTTGCCATCATATACTGCTAGGTGTCCACTGTGGAGTTTTGGGAGCAATTGAGAATAATTTAGATGATCGATCATTCTAGCTGTTGAATCAGAAGAGTTCTGATCCATCGAAAAGGAGTTTCGATGATGTCGATGATAGAGATCATGAACATATCCCATTACCAATACAAAATTAAACCTAATTGGGTCACACAATATAGGGTTTGAAATCTGATCATCATCAATTGAACTGATCCAGTTCAATTGATTTGAATGAGATTCAATTAGGTTTAAGGAAAATCGTGCTACAACTCGATTCAAACCTAATGTTCTTCTTTTACTATCATAATAAGTTTCCTGTCTGAGCCAAAGAAGTTTGTGCTCATTAGAGGCCTTCATATGTCTATTTGGAGGTTTGTCCAAGTCGGAAAAAGGTTGTCTTATTTTGTAAATATTACTGCATTTTGATCACCTGCCATTTCTTGTTCTTTAACTTTGGTCAAAAGTCTACTTTGATGGATCAAATGTTGACCATTGACACTTTGACTTTTATCCATAAGTCACAACCCTATTGAGAGACTGGTGGGGGCCTGTCCCCTACAGAACCTAGCAAGGA
Organism: Cocos nucifera; assembly: GCA_006176705.1. NCBI lineage: Eukaryota > Viridiplantae > Streptophyta > Magnoliopsida > Arecales > Arecaceae > Cocos > Cocos nucifera. The sequence continues at coordinate 420,827 of QRFJ01001485.1, read as the reverse complement.
GGAGGGCGCATGCGCCACCCTAGGCGTGTACCCCAGCTTGGAGGCGCCTAAGAGTCCTTATTGACATAGGACTCCATCTCTTTTTTTGGATTCCGATTAGAGTTCTCTCTAAGAACCAACTTTGATGTC